>CAJPEX010004761.1:2254-19726 GCA_905338405.1 Notodromas monacha | reverse complement strand
TTTTCTCATAACTGTAGAAAATGTTTTATTGAAATCAATCACACAAAAGTCACTAATATTGGGCAATCTGAATAAGCAAAAGGGCTATTGACTCATTATTGTTTTATGTTTGACATTTACTGCACAATGAAACCCAGATTTAGTGCAATCATTTGTCCTGGCAAATCTTTGGCACTAAAAGGGGGTGCTATTGTATCAGATGCAAATTGAGTTGAGGGCTTCTATCTGGGTAAAATAGGCTTATTTTCAGAATTTTTAGGGCATTGGGTCAATTTTTTTTCAGAGAGAAAGCCACAAGAAATAATTTGAGGCTCAAATGAACTGTTTGTACTGTACTTGAAATTATGGTAAAGAGCAGAAGATATTAAATTTTTGCACATAATATTTGGGTCTAGTGAAAGACTGGCCCTGTTTCTTGCAGTTTTGTATACATCTTTCAATGAGAGCAAACAATTCCAACATCAGGTGGAATTATTTGCTTTATATAATTTCAAATTATCTTTGCTGTCAATGACATACAAATAAAGCTACCAAATCAGCACTTGTGAAATCATAAATATAATTTGAAAGGGTTTTCTGGAGCATGGGCATGTGATTCTCAGGAATAACTTCATGATATCCCTAAAACTATGTTTTGATTTCTTTGATTGCAGCCTATTTTTCATTAAGGACAGGGCATTTTGTGGAGATGGTATAAAATCTGGGTTTCCATCAAGAACACAATGGAGGCAGTTTGTTTCAGGAAAATTAATGACAATAAATCAAGGGTTGCCTGCACCTTATTCTTCACTGTGAGAGGAAATATAATTTTTTAATAAAGATTATTTTCATTATATCATTAATACATCACCATAGTGTGTTTTTCTTTTCCACAACACCAAGTTGTTACATATTGTAAACGTTAAAAACTCATACAGATGCAAAAGAGTAAAAAGACATCTGAGTGCTGATGCAATTATGCAGCCTCCAAAATTCTCAAATTCAAAGTAAAAATCTAAATTTATGGCTGCAAAAAATGAATGCATCAGGAGCATCACACACAATATCAGAAGCATAAAATCTAGCATGGTAAAATATGAACTAGTTTCTCAGAGAAATAAAATCACCCAAAGAAAATCCTTCTTGTATGCCTCAACTCCTGATGCACAAAGTACCAGAGTTTATAACTCTGTCATTTTTGGGCCTAGAAAATTCTGCAAGGTCTTAAATTAAGGCTGAAGATGTTGTCTAATGTTTTTGTGGGAATATAAAAATTGATCTGACAGCAGAGAGATTTGGAGACATTCTTACTTATCCAAACCTATCTTTTTCTTTGGTGAAGAGGAATCTGTAAAACTTTAACCCAAGATTTCCATCTTACTGGTGCACAAGTTTCTGGTGCAAATAGTAACTTCAAAAAGCCCAATTCCTTTTTCATGGATGTTTTCAATTCTGCAACACCCAGTGTTTATAAGATGATTTTTGATGAAAAAATAACACATGGTTTACCTCTTTTTTTTTGCAGATGGGAACAGACAACATCAGTCAACAACATCAGCTGCAAGATGATTCTCAATTAGCAATATTCAATTTTTCACCTCAAGAAGAACAACCAACAGAAAGAATTTTGAATAATCAGCAAACCCATGATGCTCATCAATACCAGAATGATTCTATCATAGCTCCAGGATTTTTTGCTGGGGGCTCTGGGGGTAACAATAATTTGGTGCAGTATTGTGAGGCTCCTGCTGCTGTTTCAGGTTTGGAAGGTGCTCCTGATTTCATCCAGGTGAGGGATTTTTACTTTTTTTTTTAAACATATATCCTGATGAGTTTAATCTTCTACTGAAAGCACACATTTTCAAGATGATGTCAAATGACTTTTACATTTTTTAAATACTACCCCAAGTATTAAGATGATATTCACATACAAACATATGCCATCCAATTGTGAAAGTGTTTGAAAGTAAAACTTTCTAAAGTGCCCCTCAGCATGGGCATTTGCTGCTCCTCATCAATAATAATAATATAACAATATTCCCATAGAAAAAGGATGCATTTTATTTAGTTTTGGCCCATTTTTCATTCAGAATAAGAAAGTTTTGTGGCATTAAGTTAGTGTGCACCAAATTTTATGTTCACTTTGAGAACAGAATAGAGGGAGATTTGCTCCATGGAACTTTGAGGTACTATGTGAAAGTTGAGATATCACATTTGTGGCAATAAATTCAAGGCTGGGCATTGCTGACTGTTCAGCTGTGCAATTCAGAAAGTACAGTACCAGGTAATTGGAAGTTAAAAGACAGACTTTGTTCTCCACTTTGGCATGACAGAGAGGAGTCATTATTAAAAAAGGGAGAATGGCAGAGATTCCCAGAATGATGTTATTTGACTTTGGTTCTTTGTGTGGGTGGTTTTTTCTTAAACATACTGTACAGTGCTTTTTTTATTTTTAGGCAGAGGAGCCAGAGCAAAATCCAGAACAGCCATCTGATGTTCAATTGGAATCTTTTGAATTTGGCTACAGCCGAAGGAATGTGAGTTGGCACCAAATTGGATTTTCTGTAGGAATACAATAGAGGGAGATTTGTTCCAAAGAAATTTGTGGCACCATATGATAGGGTGTGACATCTAGGTAATTGAAAGTTAAATAGTAGACTTCGTTCTCCACATTGGCATGACAGAGTTTAGCCATTTACAAAAAAGATTCAGAATTCTTCAGGAAAATCTTATTTTTCTCAACAAGGTGCATTTTGGACAGTAAAAAAAAGGCTTGTCTTGTCATCAGAATTTTAAATCATTGGACCTGTTTTATGAACAAGAAAGCAACAATAAATTCAGAATTGAATGAACTGTTTTTACTGTAAAATATTTCAAATTATGTAACAGCAGTGCAGATTGTATTTTTTTCACATATGTTGTGTTGAGTAAAATAGTTTACCTGTTTTTTTTTAATTTTTGTGTTAAACTTTCAATGAAAGTGCAC
Organism: Notodromas monacha; assembly: GCA_905338405.1. NCBI lineage: Eukaryota > Metazoa > Arthropoda > Ostracoda > Podocopida > Cyprididae > Notodromas > Notodromas monacha. Next base: position 16,761 of record CAJPEX010004761.1, on the reverse strand, counting down.
AATTCCAAGATGAGGTGGAGTAATCTTCAAATTGTTTTGAAGAGTTTATCCTATAATTATTAAGATGCCCTCTGTTGTGGAGGACATGGAAGTAGAATTACCCAAGTATATGTAAATTCAGAAATGTAATGTTGAAAAGTTGTCTTGGCTGCATGGGCATGTCAATCTCAAGAATGACCTGATGAGATCCCTATGATGAATATGCCTTAATGCTGTCTGAATGTGGTCTATTTTTCATTTATGACCTGGAATGTTTGTGGCACTAAATTAGGGCTTTCCTTAAGAGCACATCAATGCATGTTAGGATATTTCTTCCTGGGAAATTTGTGGCTCTGGGTCTGGGACACTGAACCAAGAGTTGAGTACATTTTTTTTCTTCATTGTGAGAGGAAAAACATTTTGTATTGAAGGGTATATTCATTATTGCATTAATACTGTACAGCAGTGTTTTTTACAGCACCCAGTGTTCATAAAATGTTTTTTTTTGTCTTTTTAGAAAAATCAGATTATTTCCTTTTTTTGCAGGTGGGTATTCCTGAGCAAGGATCAGAAATATCTAACCCTCCTTCCCAGGAAGAACCACCAGCAGCAGCAACTTCGACTATTCAGCAAACTCATGCCTTTCAACAACCCCAGAATCAGCCCATCATAGCTTCAATGATGCCGGAAACAAGGAATGTCATACTGGTATTGGCACAATCCCAGCTTCCGGTTTATGTGTTTCAGGAAGCTAATTTTCCACCTGAATCCGAAAACTATATGGGAAGGATGTGTGACCCTGTTTCTGGTGCAAAAGTCGTTGCTGAGGGTTTTGGGGGTACCAATACTGGGGTGCAAGTATTTGGTGAGGCTTCTGGTTCCAGAGTGCAAGAGGTTCCTCATGTCATGCAGGTGAGGCATTGTCACTTTTTTTTCTGTTACATTCTGTAAAGAAATGAATCTTTCAATGGAAGCACACATTTCCTATATATAAATTGAAATTTATAAAAACAATTTCAAGAGGCTGCCTGCCTCAAGTATGAAGATGATATTCACAGAACTGTAGAAGACATGCAAAACATGCCACTCATTATGGGATGAAAATGCACTTGAACCTCTCTAAGTCAAAATTTTAGGGACCAGGAAAAGAATTTTATTTTGGGAGGTTTCAATTTTTGTAGGTTTTGAGGTAAGGAAACAATCATTTTTGCTGCAAGGATAAGTTAAAAAAATTGATGGAAATTTTAAATGAGGAATTTCTGGGTCTAAACTTGCTTCTTAATGAGTTTATAGTTTGCTGAACTTGGATTCAAAGGTTCATTTGCTTAATTAGTCTTGCACTTTCCTTTCAAGATTCATAAAATCATTTCTTTCATAGATTTTCTCTTTCATATTTCAAAGAAATAGTAACTGAAAGGCCTCATAAAATTTCACTTGTGAATGTTTGGGAGAAAAAGACTTTGAGTTACAGAGGTTTTCAATGCATTGTTTCTGAGGGTATTCAGAGAGAGGGACCTTTAAAAAATGTTGAGTTAGGGAGGTATTTGACTTAGAGAGGTTCAACTGTAATATAAAAATAACATTTTCAAAATTATCCTGAGCATGTTGTTCATCTATGTGCTGCTTCTCATCAACAATAACCAGACAATGACCCTGAGAAAATGCTTGTTATCTGCAGGGCAAAGGCCCACAAAGAATAAAAATGATTACAGCAAATATAATTTAAAGACACAGTCTGCCTGTGAACAGGGCTAGGGATTCTCAGTAGAATTCCACAAAGACAGGAAATTTTTGTGGCTCAAAGTTAGTTGACACCAAATTTGGGTTTCCTGTAAAAACCCAAATGTGTAATTTCTGGGAAATTTGTGGCACTCTTGAGCAAAAATTTTGTATGAATGACTGAATGTGCAACCAACCATTACAGTGTGTGACACCTATAGGTAATTGAAAGGTGAATGGTAGGACTTTCTTCTCAACATTGGCATGACAGAGTGGAGCAATTTGCAAAAGAAATTGGCTGAGATTAAATAAATGATGTTATTTGGTCTTGCTTTTTCTTGTGTGGGATGTTTTCCTTTGAGCATATACAGTGTTTCTTTTCTTTCACAGGAAATGCTGCCACAGCAAAATCCAGCACCGGTTTTCGATGTTCAAGTGAAATCTCCTGAATTGGGCAACAAACCAAGCAAAGTGAGTTTGACAAATGTCTCTGCTCAATATATTCTGTCTATAAAGGGTGTGGGCGAATTGAAGGGTTTGTTCAAGAAATTTCTGCTGAATGTTTCAAAATCATGCCCAATAAATTGCTGATACTCTGATTAATTCTCATAAAAAGTTTTCACATGTAAGCAGATCTGCATATTTCATTCCATTTTCCCAAACTTACAATGGGATATTTTGTACTGAATTTTTGTATGTATGTCAAAAAATTGCGCAGTAAACTTCAATACAGTAAAAAACTTTTTCTCTCAAGAATTAAAAGTTGAAAAAAAATGTGCAAAATAAAACCATGCAGAATCTTATTTTTTTTTAGCAAGAAAAGGAGACCAAGAGTCAAAAAATAGTCAAAGGAAGTAAAAATCAATATATTTATATTCTGTGCTCAGTCAATAATGAATAAAAAAAAGAAACGCAAACTTTATCTTTTTAAACACAATTTTGACTAAAATTATAATTATTTTAATATTGAACAAGCACTAAAAAATATGACATTTTGCCCTTTCCAGCTTCAAAAATGTCTGAATTTGAAATGGTTTAGAGCGCATATTTGTAACCTTTCATGATTATAAGAAAAATGCAAACTTTTCCCGCTGAAAATTTTTGGAACTCGTTAAAGATTTTGAGAGCGTCTTTCAAGTTTTTTTTTGCCTTGGTTTAATTCAATGTTTTATTTTAAATTGCAGTACATTTGGTGCTCGAAGATGAATAAGTTGTACACGGATCAGAAAATCGAGGTGCCAATGGAAGTCATCCTTCCTGACGCCGAAAACGTGTACATTTTGCGTGCTAAACTCGTTTTTGCTGATGGCAAAAAGGAGATTGTTCCCAAGTGCAAACGCTGCTCTCAAAAAAATTTAGGTAAGTGATTTTTGGGAGATGGTGAGAATAAATCAGCAGAAAAGTGTGTCTCAAAATAGCCCTGAATCAGATGATGTGCATAAGAACAAAATGGCAATATTTTATCAAACAAAACAAAAAATAAATGGACTTCAAATCTTCAGATACAGTAAAATCATTTGGAACAAATACCATTACAACACATTTTTCAATACAGTATAATAAACTGTTTTACTAGTCCTGGCAGAAATCCTATAGGGTATATGTTATACAAAAAATGTTGTTATTATAACAAACTCCCCAATTCCAGTATAAAAAAACTTTTTTTTGGGAACATATTGTGATTTTTCAATGAAAATCCTCAATGAAGGTAGGCACATTCTCAAAATTTCCATTCAAAATGAGCATAGTTTTGAAGAAAGGTACAGTGTGACCAAAGAGAATTGTGTTTTACAATTGGAGTTTTCTCCACATATTTACCAAGATAAGTTGGAAATTAGTGACATTACGTGTCATGGATGAAAATGATGAATAATCTATTTTCCATTGTCGGCCCAAAAATAAATAACTTATTTTTTTTAAAATGGCAATATATAAATTCTAATAAAGCATTTATTACTTGTGAACCATGACATTTCAATCGCATATCACGCTCAGAAAACAAAAAAAATGATATTACTGGTGGACTCTACAAAAATCTTGTCAACAAAAGTTTCATCTGCATATGCTACACTTTCATTTGATCCCAAATGGTTATCTTCCAATGTTTTAGGAGTTCTTTGCAAGTGTTCCCAAACCTTTTTTTTTTGCACAAGCAGAGAAGCAAATTTTTATAAAATGTTTGGCCAACTGGCAACATTTCAAAAACCATTTATGCAGACAGGCAAAGTTCCATAAACATTTTTTCAAAATCAAAAAAGTTTAGCTTGAAGAACTGTGTATAGCAGGAATTTTTAAAAGTTTCTGCTTTCTTGCAAAAATGAAGGTAAGAATCAATGAAGCAGCTACATATACAGTAGTGAAATGCCTTCAAAAAAATAGAAAAAGGTGAGCTTGCAGATGTTTCTCAAAATGAAGAAATTGAAATGATTCATTCCAGCAGATGCAAAATTTCTCCTAAGTATTATTAGGAGAAAGGCCAACTTTCATTTTTCATCAGATAATTTCAACAGTGAGACCCAAGATGTGGATGTGATTGGTTCATCAAGTGTGTCCCTGAGTTGATTCTTGTTTTCCCATAGACTTACATAATATAAATTTTAATTAGTGTTTTATGGAATAAACATTCATCAGAATTATATGGAAAAAACGGTCTGCTATAGAAATTGATTCAGTGATTATCTTTCAACTCAATAAGAACATTTGGAGCTTTGAATACTGTACCTCTGTTAAGTAAATTGATATTTTGGCTAATGTAAAAATGGTATTCAAGTCACAAATACAGAAGGAAGTCCCTCTATGCTGGAGGTAATTTTTTTTTAATTAGCTGAATGTGGAATCTTGAAGCACTTGAATCAATGATGCCCGGTCGGGTCCGGGAAGATGTTTAAAAGAATGTCAGAGATCAACGGATCCACAGACTTTGACTACTCTTGGATGTTTTAACTAAATCTTTGATTTCGCTGTTTCTAACCCAAACTGCTTATAAACGCCAAGAGCTGTTATGCGGTTGTAAAGCGCGAGCTATGCCTTATTTTTAAAGCCAGACGGTCACTGAGGTGCGGATAGTTTACTTATTTCGGAGCATCACAAAATAATTGAAGTCAAGCCTTTTAAGACTTATTAACAATATATTCAGCTCAGATAACAAGTTTCACAATTCTGTCACAAACTCGTACTCGTCTCCGTCTGTTGGAAACGAGAACAAAATACTGTCATAACACATTTCATAATTTTGAATCACACACAGAAATACAACCGAAATTCGAATCACATTCAATGTAAATTTCAAACACTAGTCGAATCCTTCTGGCGTGGGTCTTTTTCTTAATGTTATTTTAACCCTCTAGAATATCTATAAAATACATGTGCACCCTTCTGGTGCTCAAACAGAAATGAGCAGAGCGCAGTCTGCAGAGAGATTAGCGCACCAACCTTGGGTGGCCTGATCCCGCATTCCAATCTAAATCCTCCTGCGAGGATGGTTCGCAAAGTTTTCCCAGGCAGCCTAAACCAAGGTTAAGACAAGCAGAAACTCTCAACGGAAAAACCGCGTCGAATCAAGCGCAGCGAATTTCATACACTCTTCCAAGAAAATATAAATATTGCCGAATTTCCGCGCAGCGCAAGTTTCCGCGAGGCGCGCGCCAATACAAATCTATTACGCTCTCTGATCATCCAAACAAACATAAAAATTGTGATCAGTCAACAAAAAATTTGCGCAGCAAATAAATCGCAAAATAGAGAAGTTAGCATCCGCGACTAACCTTTGTAAATACGACAAATAACTGAAGTACAAATTCTCAATTCTGTCTATTTCTCTTTTCTGTTTATACAAATCTAATCAAAACAAAAATCAGCATTTTCCCATCTCTTAAATACATTCAAAACCCTTTTAAAAAGATTCTTCTCAGTACAAACAAGGGAATAAACCAAATTAGGCTGATACATTGCCAATGAAAATTGATACATTGCCAATGAAATTGATACATTGCCAATGACTCAATACATCGCCAATGACTCAATACATTGCCAACGACTTTTCTAAGGCATAAATAAATTATACATTAACTAGGTACAAGTATCAATGGTAATTCTTAGTGTTTAGTGTTCTGGGGTTGCCTCTAGCGACAATTGCTGAGTCCCTTCCATTCAGAGCACTCTACCTTACACCTTTGAAAGCGTAAGCCTCTTTTCAGAGGAGTCTGACCTATTAGGGACACTCTTGATGCACCAATTACGTCCGCATCTCGGGGTCTCACTGTATTTAAAAAAAATTACACAATAAGCCAACAGACTTCATTGCTACTTTTGATGCCTTTATTTATGTTGAAGAAAATTTTCTGTGGACCAGTGCATGTCCATGTTGGAAAAACTCTGCTCAGTAAAACATTCTTTTTTTTTGTGGGTCCCTCGGCCCTGCAAATTTTTTTTTGCAGAGAGTGAGAGAGGACACCTGTATAACACCTTTATTTGTTTTGGCCCTTGAAAATGGGAATTTCTTATTGTATCCAGATTTTACTCTGTGATTTTAGAAAATGGCTCTTGCTCGCACATCATACAAGTCCTCAGTCCACACGGTGCCCAGTATGTGGGCGAAGCCGGAAGTGGTGTGAATAAGTATGTGGAGCTGAAGTTGGCGAAACCCGAACCGGGTTCCGGCACCAGTACCCGATTCACCATGATGTTGACGTGTCGGGATTCCTGCCTGGCTTCCCAGTACAAGAAACGGGAGCGAATGCTTGTGTTTCAATTGTACAACAATGATGGGGCTTTGTTGAGTGAGTCGAAGATGCTGGTGAGGGTTTGTGCGGATCCGAAACGGGATTGGAATAATGACTGCAGGAACAAGCCGGAAGCTGGAAAAGAGAACAAGCCGGAAGCTGGAAAAGGGGGAAAGCGGAAATTGCCAAGCGTGAGTTATTTGTGTGTTTCTCTATTTATCTGATCTGTCTGATCAACTGTCAAAACACATCAGTCAACCTCTCCAAGTCAAATTCCAAGGGACCATAAAACAAACCATCAAAAAGAGACTTTTTTTTTTTTACAAAGTTTGGAGTTGGGAAGGTTTTGAGTTAGTAAAAAAGTAATTTTTTGTATGTATAGAAAATATGAAAAAATTTATACAGAAATTCTAATTGGTAATATTCTGGGCCTTAATTGTCTTCTTTGATAATTTGACAGGTTGCTGTTGAGAAGTTCAAGACAATTTTCCAAGTAAAAATAAAGGAAACCTCTGCCTTCCAAGAATTAAGTTGAATTTCAAGATTTCATGGAAAGAAATTGAGTTGTGTAGGTTTTGAGTTATTATAGGGAAATAAGTATTTTTGTGGAGGGAAAGGAAGAAGAGTAAAAATAGATTGTAATTAGGATTGTTCTGTGAATGTAATTGTTTCTCAAATTAATCTACAGTAATCCAACTTGGAAAAAGCTGGATTATTTTCCATGATTGACAACTGGAAAAATATTTTCCTTCTCTCATCACCATTTATAAAACTATAAAATCATAAAACAAATCTCAGAAAATCTCTATATTATGGTCTGCATTTTGTAAATTTGTGCAGCCCATACATAAATATATACTATATCCAGATCAATCCAACACAAGCCTTTTGGATAATTCTGTGAAAATAGCTTAAGAAGAAAAATATTAACATATGTTGTTCTCTTTTCAGGGCTTCAGTAATGAAAAACCTTCAAGCAGCAAAAAGAAGAAGTCACATGAAGCTGTGCCATTGGAAACCGTCGTATTTCCGGTGAATATATCCGATTTATTTATTTTTTTAAAGTTTGGTAGAGTTTTATGGTACCTAGGTTAATGAAAGTCCTTTATCCGAAGCGTCAATATAAACAAAGTTTTACAAAAGTTTTGGAGATTGGCTGATTATTTCCTGGAACCTCAAAAAAATGCTACTTCAATCAATAAGTCATGTGTCTACACTTGAGTATATATCATCCTGGGTACCCCTCATTCATTTTTAAAAAAAGTATTTTTGCACAAATATTTACTTGAAATTTTATCTAAATACTGTGCATCATTTTTTTTTGTGTATATACAGGCTACGTTGACAGAGGAAGAGAGGGCATTTTATTTGGAAATTGCCAAGGCTCTCAATTTTGCTGAGTATGTGAAGAAATTCCGTCCTGAACTCTACAAGGAAATTGAAAATGAAATGAAGCCCATTTTCAAAATCAGAAACTTGGAGGATCCAAGTGGGTGAAAAATGCAAACATTTTGCATCATGGATATATGTTTGGTATTGAAGCTTATTCCCTCATTGATTTTTTTTATTTTTATTCATGAATATGTTTTATTTCCAGCTTTTCAGTATTCAAATAATGTTCCAATAAAGCCTCTCCCCTCCCCACCCACATCCACCCATATCCAAACACAGCATTCAATCACATCAAGATGTGAATTAGAGAAATAAGCCATATATGGGTATAAGTTGAAAAGAAAATTATATATCAATAACCAAATTACAGCAAATGGCAATTACTGCACACAAATTAAAGCACAAGGTGTTCAGCCTGCTCCCAGATGAATTTTATAGTTGAGTAAACAGTGTTATAGTTGAGTAAATTATTTATAGAGAATCTTTGAGGAGAAATTGTATAAAGCTAACAGTTTTTCTTGGTCTTCTAAAATTTTGGAAAGAGTCTTTCCCTGAAGCATTCAAGAGGGCCAAATCTTTTTGAAGCTGACATCTGTAGCTGTGGAATGCTGGGCATGAGAAAAGAAGGTTTTGATGGAAGATTGGTCCAACAATAAAAACAGGCTCTATCTTCTAAATACTGTAATACATTTTATTGAAAGATGAGAATCAGGTTTTAAAAAAAAGGATTGCCCCAACACTCAAAATACATGTGGGTCACTGATTCTTGAAACCTGAGAGTATATGGCTTTATTTGTTCATAAAAGGTCATCAAGGAGGTGGTGGATAACTTATATGATTGAGAACAATTACATTTTCAGGGAACAAATGACTTCTAAAAAAGTTTCCATTTTTCAAGTACTGTATTTGACTGCTACATAACTTGAAGTAAGACATGCATCCAATCTTTTCTCTGAGGTTTGGAGTTCATTTCAGGCCTTTCTCCAACATCTGCAAAATGAATTGAGTTTATTCATGTAAAACTAGGACAGTATTTCCCATTTTCCCTGATCTTACCAATGGCTTTATTCTAATTCTAGTTTACTCTGACCGCTTTATTCCCATCTCAAAAATATGTTAGGAACATTCATTGCTGATTTCTCCCCGATGGGATTGATTCTGACTCAACAGTAAAAAAAACAACCAACAATACATGTTTGGCAGAGTTGAACATAAGATCAGGGGGTATAAATACAATTCAGTTAGGAATTACAATTGGAAAACATACTCTATTTTTAAAATTTGGAGCTGTATATACAATTTCCATCAGTTACTTGGACTCTGGGAACAAGTCCTTTTTCCTGATGTCTGGAAATCCGTGTCTTGAGAAGCTGAGATACAGTAATTGTTGCTGTTCAAACGTCCCACCAGACTTGGTCTTCCAGAGCAGTGTTACTCAGAACTGGTGACACTCACATTGAATCTCAATCGTTTCATCACGGGTGTTGACCATCACATCTCTGAAAAAAAAGTCTGTGTCATCGATCTGTGCAACGATCAAGAGCTGAGAAAACTTTCACAGGTTCAGACTTCGAAATCTACTGTATTCATTAATTTCCGCGGATCTAAATTTCACCGGTCGTGTTGTCTGCAGATATCATTATAGAACCCGGTTCTCTGTATTCAATTCCCGAAATGTCGTACAACTGCTACAACCGTCCAGAACCAGTGATTCCCCAGGGTTACGGAACTGCGAGTGACGTTCTTAGGACTTACAATGAACTCGATGGCACTGGAGTCCGCCAAAATTGGTACAGTTCCAGCATATATATTTTCCCCTGTGACGCAATAGTAGTACGTAGGTTGAAGTGTGCTTTCGTGCATATATGGAGACGTTCCAACATCGTGTCTGATGTGACTCTTTCGTTATGATGATGCTTCCGCAATAAGTGAAACACATGGAGCTCAGGTGTTAGTTTTGTGAAACGTTGGAGTAAGTTCTTTTTTAGTCGACGGATCCATCTGTGTTCCATAGAACTTAAGTATGTGATGATCTTCACACCGGATTATGTAAATGCGGCGTCATTCGGCTATATACTTTCTATTGGTCTAAAAGTGATGTATTCGTGTGGAAAAGGTGCTCGCTCATCAGAAGCTCGGTGTAAAGTTACATATGCGCGGATAATCCCCTGGTTGGTGAATTGATTTCATAATTTGTAACTATAACTCGAAGCCATCTCATATCGTGGTTATTTGAACTGAGTCGTTATTACTGTTTCAAACTTCTGAGTAGCATCGTGGAATTGAGCAATTCACGCAATCTCTATTCTAATTTTAGGCGTGTATGAGAAGTCATCCGTGTGATGCGTCGGTGTTTTTCCGTTCTTTCTATACGGAGATTTGGTATTTTTGATTCATTTTGGCTGTGATCGATGCATTGAAACCTCCGATTACTTCTATTGTTGAAGATGACCGTGTACATATAGCGTCAACGTTTTCGGGTAACCTTGGTTGAAATTGAAGAGTTTGTTCATCATTACGTGTTTTTTCAAAGAGAGAAGCTCCCTCATTTCTTCATTCAGCCATTTATCCCAAAATGATCTGTGCTAATGTGGCGAAGAAGTTTCGTCCGTTCGGAATGTTCCGAAAGGCGCCCTAGCTTATCATAGAAACTTCGAACTCATCGCATGATCCTGAATGTTAATGGAGAGTAGTCTACGAAACGAAAACCGAGTGTTCAATTGAGATTTGCCGTCTTATTTCGAAGACGCGATTCGTAAATCGTACAGGATTTGATATTTGCACGATAAGTTCAACGAAGTCGCAATGGAGAACTGAGCGCGATGGATCCGCGGTATGAGAATGAATCGACCGAAGTATAGTCGATCACCCGCGACTTTGAAACTGTAATTCTCATGCTGTATCTCCGCTAGACGAGCAAATTACTTGTATCTTGTGAAATCAGGGCTGATTTGTCGAGTGAGGTTCAGCGAGTGGCCAAGAACCATTCGTACGCCAACGTCATCTCGGATGCCAAACAAGGATGGCGATTCAATGCGGCTCTCGCGGCTGCTCAAAGACACCGTCACGACGTCGTGATGGACGACGATGTCGTGAAACGACTGGACGAGTACAAGAAATTCGAGAAAATCGGCAACAGTCTCCCTGGGACGGGTTTTGTGGACACTGGACCATCCTTGCCCAAGACTGGGGATTACTTGACTGACAAACCCGAGCGATTGTCTGATTACGAGCGATGGGTGCTGAACCGGAGATCCGTGTTTGCGCTCAGGAACAAACTGTGAGTCATTATTGATTTCCAATTATTATTTTTCTTGACCGTTTTGGTTTATTTGGATGATGATTGTATTTTGTGTATCTAGTCCACCTTTGTCATCAGACCGAGACGAGATGACCAAGGGTTTTGTGAGCAAAGGTGAAGCGGGTTGTCTGTGGACGGAGGCAGCCATGAAGCGCAACAGAGCCATGTTCAGGCGCAACCAGCTCTGTGTGAGTTTCTGTGCATGTTGTGTTCCATTTTGACCATTTCGGTATTTACTTGAGTACCAGCACATGCCCTCAACTTGATAAGGTGCGCATTTTGTTCTGTTTTTTCACTGAAATTTGGGGGGTTGGGGGAAAGTCCATTCCTGAGAAAGAAAGAAACAGTAATTTGAATTGGGGTCACTCAAAAATAAATGATCCACCCCAAAATCTGGACAATGTCTCCTGGTATGTATAATTTTCCAACATTTCTAGAAAAATTGAAAAAGTTCTTTTTTCTACATTTTGATGCATCATTCATTTTGAAAAGTGAATTTTATGCTTCTTTTTTCAGCATTTTTTATTAATTGTGCAGAGTATAAATAGCTGGATTTCTTCTTTACTTCCTATATGCTCCTTTTGATGCCAAAAGATCTGATTCTGTTTTGTTTTCTCCTGTCCACCTATTTTTTTTGTATCTTAAAGTTGAGAAAGCAAAATTTCATTATTTTGGGGGCTTTATTCCTGATTTTTGACTAAACAGCAAAAACCAATGAAATCTACGTTTCTATTGGCATCTTTGCTGCAAGAATGTGATTCAAGATGTGGGCATTCCAACATAGGGAGTGACTACAGGTTTGACCTTGCAATTCAAGCCCAGTCCATTGGCAAACTAGGGTCAAATTGGTAAAATTGTGAGACACTCTGCAAAATTCAAACATATAAGTACTGTACAAAAATGTAAAAAAGTGGCCAAAGCAGGTCAAATTGCAGGGAATGGGTTAAAGTGCAAATCAACCTCCCTGATGATTTGACTGTTGGATTGCAGAACGGTCAAATTGTGGGATGTCCAATTGCAAGGTACCACCTGTATTCATGTTTGTCTCATGCAAATCATGAAATAAAATGTGAAAAATAGATCATTTAAGGGAAAAATTCAACAACAGTTGAAAAATTGCTCCCAAAAATGTGTACCATAAGCCTAAAGGATGTGCACCTCATTTTTTGCCCCAGTTTCTTGGAAAAAAATGTGTGTTTGGTACTTTCATGAGTATGTTATGTACCGGTATTACATGATGTATGGTGTTGTCAAGTATTATAATAATTTTTTTTCAACTGTCCATGTGCAGCAAAAGTTCAACAGCATGGTGGATGAATGCAGGGTTGCTGTGGAGGAGATGGTGAGAGACAATGGCCATGCACAAGGTCAAAGAGCCAGAATACTGACTGACCTCATGAAGTTTAAAGAAAGCTCCGCTGTCAGGAAGGCACTCTACACTTCCATGGCTGAGGTATATCCTGAAATGAAATTGTGCATCTTCTAAAAAAAAATCAATGCTGTTTTCATGAAAGTGAAAACTGAATAAGTACTTTTTAAAATTCAAGATTGAATAAAGAGGGTTCAGGCATATCATTTTTGAAATTTTGCTTGCAATTTTTTAAAAGCTCAGGTGTGCATGATGGCAAATTTTGATAAAACATAATTTTAAGTGAAAAATTTGTAATTGCTTCAATATTGGTCCATTTAAAAGTATACATTGAAGTTTGATGTTTTACTTTCAACATTTCGCAAATTTCCTGTCACTGAATATATTTTAACTCTTATACTTTTAACTGGGGATGTGTTTTTATCCAACTTCTATCATGAGAAAATCAGTTTCAAATCTTACTCAAGGGCACAATCAGATACCTTGTATGCCCAACCCTACATGCAATTTTACATTTTCAAATGCTATTCATCACAAAATTCCAGGGAAATTGTTCTCCAGTGATCACAACAAATCGTAGGACCAACCCAAACAAATTGAATCCCTAAAATTTGAGCAAAATTTTATGAAACTCCACTGTTCTATTACAAATTTGGTTTTTGTTTTACAGTTGCATGAGTACATCAATGATGTGCAGTTTGAGATCTTCAAATCAGAACAGTTGGCTTTGGAGTTGAGAAAGGCTGATACATCATATTCTCAGTGGGTGTCATGTCATGATGTATATCAGGGTTTCCCAACCTGTGGTTTGTGGACTGGCACTGGTCCACTGAAGTTTTTGGCCAGTCAGAAGGAAATTTTATTCAGCATGATAAATTTACCAAGAAAAGCAATAAAGTTCGTTAACTTTATTTGAAATGTTTTGAAAGATAAAAGTAGTTGAAATTATTGAATGAAAAATAAGTTGGTTTTCCTCCTAATATGAGACTTCAGACAAACTTTCCCCTGCTGAAATAAATTATTTTTAATTTTTCAATCCAATAAATTTGTCTTCATACCTACTTCTACAATTTTTAGAAACCATACCACTCTAGCTGCTGCTTTGCAGAAAAGCTTAAACTTTCCAATTCCTGGCAGAAGTCTTCTGAGCAAAAGTTTTGTGAGTCTGCAAAAATTTTAGGTAACTTTGCCAGTATGCAGACATATTTTTGGAAATTTGCTAGTTTGCAGGCCCAGAAAGTTTGTGGAACACTGATGTACAAAATTTGACAAATTGTTGTGCATTTCATGACGTTTTGACTGTTTCCAGGGAAGAGGATTCATTGGAGCAACTGGGTCAAGATTCTAGCATATTTGTCATCATTGAACAGATTGACCAGGTCTTGGATTTCTTCCTGAATGTCTCACCTTATTTGCTGACAGAGGCTCAGTCAATGACAGCAAACATGGAGTTGAATGAAATCATTAGATCTTGGAGAGATTGTCACATGCAAAATGATGCTTGTGATTAATGGGGTTTGAGTCAGTCATGTTCTGCTGGGGAATTTTGTTCTGAAATGCCTGATGATCCTTTTCTTTATGACTGCCAAAATTTTCTGCTTCTTTTCTTCTGCAAATTTTCTTCTTCTGAGATAGTAAATTGATTGATTCCTTTGCTGATGCTTCATTTTGATTTATTGAAGATCCTGCAGCTTTGAATATTTGGTGAGATCTTGCCTTTCTAATAACCCTTATGTTGAAAAGCACTCCAGTGGTTGTGAAGCATGATGTTAGCATCTTATATATGCTCCATTCCACAAATGTGTGGTTCTGATTCAAGTACCAGTGTACCACACACCCTCAAGTAAGATGTCCACAGGGGATTTTCACTTGAGACATTTTGTCAGGGGCTAATGAGCCTCTCTGGCAAAGCTTAGATTTTGATAGTAGGAAATCAAATGAAGTTGTAAACACAATCAGCCTTTTGGGGCCTAAGGTCAATACCTCAATCTTCAGTTTATGTCAGTCAGGTGTTTCCAAAGACAGT
>CAJPEX010004760.1:0-15159 GCA_905338405.1 Notodromas monacha | reverse complement strand
TCATTTTATCTTTAAGAAAACAAGATTCCTTGGAAACCTAACCACACCAGGGATAGCCTTGGAGATAATAATCTCCAAGACTTATTCCACTCTTGTGAGTCAACATAATCATGAGAATTGAACAAATAACAATTGGACACACAGGCAGAAAGCCTTGAGGAAACTTTCCACCAGAGGAGGATCTGAGCCTGCTCCTTTCAGAGTGGAAATTTTGGTCAATCATCATCTAAGCTCCAGAGAGAACAGACTGCGTATTTTTGTGTGTGCTGAAAATCATCTTGGAAATTTGTTGTTGGAAATTTGGAAGAACATACTCAAGGAGTTGAGGTATTTACCTCAGGCCGCAAACGGCCGATTGAGACTACATCATTTCATAATTCGATTCAACTGAACCAAAACATTAATCTTTGTCACTGAGGCTTGTTAGCCCCTGACATATGTTCTGAACTTCTGATGCATTCAGAAGTACCTGAAGAGGTTGATAATTTCACATCAGCCTCTAGAAAATATTTCTGGGTGACTCCCACGCTTCTTTTTTTTTTTTAGCCCCTTTGTGTGTCTGAAATATTGAACGAAGCCTACTATCAAAGCTAAGGTAAAAATTGCTGAAACCACTCTGCCAGTTCATGCAAAAATTATTATAAATTTTAAAGTACACCAGCTCACCAATGTTGGTGAACACTGATCTAGAACCTCTGAAAAAAATGGAACCCTTCTGAAGGAATGCAAGTACAGTGAGACCCCGAAATCTGGCTGTAATTAGTGTCAAAACATACACATGTCAGACCTTGTTTCCCCATACACTTGAATGGGATTTTTTTTTGGTTCTTCTGTAGATGAATAGTTGAGAAAAAGTCCTTCACAAAATCAAATAAAATATTCTTCTCTACTCTAAAATACAGAGAGTAAACGTACAGAAGGAAACTACACATGATTTGATCTTTTGGCATCAGGAGGAGCTAAAGAAGCAGAGAAGAAAGCAGGTCTTGCTTCACTGATCACCCATCATGGAAAGAAATAAAAAAGTGAAAAATTAACCCTATTCTTTTTAAAGAATTTGGGTCATTTCACAATGGAAATTTTTTTTTAATTTTTTCAATATGAAACGCTTAATTTAAGAGACACAAAATGTCGAAAAAAAAGCATTGTAAAATTCTTCCATAAGTCTTTTGAGAGTGTATGCATCTCGATTCACTGTCTGGATGTTCGGATACAATTTTTCAGTTCTAAGTGTCCCTCAAATTTTCTGTATGTCGGTGTATCCATATGTTGGGGTCTCACTGTACACTGCAAACAAATTTGTGTTACCTAGGAATGTTTGATTTTGGTACACCAGTCACTAAAGTAACATCTTTGAAGAGCATTTCCACCCATGGAGTCTTTAGAAAGATGTGATCTGTGACAGAATGAATCGATTTTGGCTTAGAAGGATAATTGCAACGAAAAAATAAGAAGAAATCGGTCGTGGGAAAGCTTTTCCAGGTTACAGATGTGAGTATCCCTTCGGAGATCATTTATGATGGAAACAGTTGATCCCTGGCTGCCCAGAAAGATGATTTCCCATTTCTGAAGCGGAAGTTTTCAGGCATGATTTATAGCTTCATTGTATGTCTTTATGTCAGTTATTGCAATTCACATCAATTTAAAATCAGCTGGGCCAAAATAATTTGACATGGAAAATGGAAGCACAGTAGAACACTTTTCAATGCCATCACTTGTTCAGTTCCATATCTTTGTCTTCAAATCTTAATAAGGTATTCAGGACAATATAAAACCACCGGAACTGAGAAAGTGCTTGAATTTATTTTTCCATGACCGTAGGACAAGTTTTCTGAATGCCTGTACAATTAAGCTTCTGAAGGAGATGAGATTAAAATTGCATACATCAGTTCAGTTGCATAAAAATATTGTAAAGTATTCATTGTATGTCAGTACACTTGAACCTTTCTGTCAAAATTCAGAGGAGAAAAGGGGAATGAACTTAATGGATGGCAAAACCTTTTTATAGAAATGGTAGAAATGCAAGTGCTCATCAAAGGCAAATGGTATTTAGATTTTTTTAAAGGAATCTTTCAACCCTGGGGTGGCAAAGTCAGCCTTTTTTGACAAAATTTGTGTGTGAGGAGAATGAAGTGGGGAGTAGCAGTCTCAACACCATTTCCATTGCATGAATTACTTACTCAATCCAGTGGTGCATTGCCTAACAACAACAAATTGATCCTGCATGGTGGTCATTAGGAGAAATGGTTGTAAGGCATGTCACATTCTCCCTCAAGGACTAATGTAAAACCCAACAATTGGTCCCTGAGAAAAAAATTCCGGCAAAACAAGGTCAAAATTTGCCTAAATTTTCAAATAATAAAGCACAGATCCCTAAAAACACTGGAATAGATCATTCAAATGATTTTCCTTATTGAATTGCCTTACTTTCTTCCAAAAAAAACCACAAAATTAATAGCGATTGTACTTAATTACATGTGAAACTTCCAGGAGTGAAGCAGGAGTCAATCCTCATGCATAACTTTGCATAGATGTCACTTTTGCATAAGGTACATTAAGCAATTTTAGGCCTAGAATACCACCAATTACAATATCCTTCCTTTTTTTCTCACTTTCCCTCAACAAAAATGCTTGAGACACAACCATTTTGTTCACAGGAAGAAACCACAGCATTACAATTTGTCTTCTTCTAAATTTATTAGTTCAAGGGGAGGCAGATTTGCTAAGCAGATCAGTGATCCTTGGGTGAGGCACTTTTTCTGGTTTTCAGTGGTTTTTATGTGGATTGGTTGTTAGGAAATGTAATTTTTAGGCAAGGCACCACTGTATATACACATTACAGTATACACAGATAACATTCATATTGCAATACATGTAACATTTGCACTGCAGATTGCAGATATTATACCAATTGAAAATTATATATTGCATGCACATTCCATATAACATTTAAGAAACATATTGCATATTAAATTGGATAACACAGTGAAAGGTATTTTATTGAGCATGGATTCTCCTATTTTATTAATATTCTATCAATTGCTGAGTCACAAATAATTTGTCTCTATGAGTACAGTGATACCTCAAAATGTGGACACCGTCATAAATGTATGATTTGACTTGAGGACACTTGAAACTTTTAAAAATTGCCCTCAACATCTGGAAAATATTTTGAGATACAGACAATTTTCCAGCCCTTCCAGAAAATGGGAAAATTTCAATCCTTCAAAATTTGAATATCTCTTGAGCAAATTGAGCTATTTATATCCCCACAGGTTGTAATCCATTTCAATACATATACTAGCTTGTGTATTTATATACGTTTATGATGAAAGAAAGGGTTTTTTGTTATTTTTTCAGCATTCTCTATCATCTGTGTATAGCTGTTAGCAATGTCCTTATACAGTACTTTCTCCTTCTTCACTTTTGGGTCATTTGTGTGGCAGAAGATCATATTCTGAACAATTATCTTTTGCATCTTCATTGTAAGAAACACATTCAATTTGATTTTATGGGGATTCATTCCTAATTTTTGATGAACTGGAGAACTATTTGATACATTTACATTGAAGCCTATGGGAAAACGAGGTCTGACATGCAGATGTTCCAACATATGGACACGATCTCAGCACAGGTTATGTCCATATCACATCAGGGTCTCACTGTACTACTCAAAATTATGCAAAAGACAAACAAAATCTGCAAAGAAAGCAATTGCTCCCATCTTACTGGCAATGCATATCATGATCACAAATCAAGTGAATGACTGAATTTCCGTTTAGACATTCAGTTCAATCATTCTGCGCAAGTTGAAAAGTTTCTCCTAGAAAGAGGAGATGCAATTCTGCCTTCAATCAAATTTTAATTTGTTTTCCCTGTCCAGAAATATAATCTCCTCTTCTTTTTCTCCCTTTGCTCTATTTTGGATCATTTCAGTGATATATTCATGCAAAAAAAAATTCAATGCTGAATGAATTCTTGCTGACTCACACTTTCTCAGGCGCAAATCCAATTTATATTGACAGTTTTTATCATTATGATTTTTTCCATGGACAACGAGTGATTCTCTCAGGAAAATTTCACCAATTAGTCAAATGCTGTAATAAGTACTGTACTTAAGCTCTAAATCCCTATAGATTGGTAATGAACACGAATTACACTGGTATAATCTGTCATCATATTATTGTCTCTATAGTCACTATTTTAAGAATCCAGTCACGAAGGAGAAACATATGATAATGATACAATGACACATCACCACACTCCTGTATTTCTAACTGGCATAGACATTATTTGGCACGTTTGCTCACGTGCTGCTAAAACTAATTTACATTTGCGCATGAGATATCGAGACTAAATGCTGTGCCAAACAGTCGACTTCTCGACAATAGTTTCGGCTTCAAATCAGTTTTCCTTTCCACCAGAATCTAAAACATTTTCTACATGATTATCTTTCAAGGCACCGTTTTGAAACAGGTGCAACTTCAAAAATGCATTTCCCATTCACGATTTATTGTAATTAACAGTTTTTGTGTGGAGAAGTTGTATCACTTTCACGTGGTGTTGGCAAGTTCAAAATCTGAAAAATCTCATATAGAAGTGGAGAATATAGGTTATACATCATTGAACCATTATAGGGAAAAATTTAAAATTTTATTTTCTCGAAAAAGTTTATTTTTCCATTTCTATTTTGTTTTCGGGTGATTTCGCTAGTTTCGTAGCCATTTTTTCTGGATTTTCAAACCTCTTTTGTTGCCTTGTTGACAAACACTTCTTTTGATGAATAATCAAGCATTCTTCATTTGAAAAGTTTATTTGTTCGAGCATTTGATTCAGCTCATTGCATTGGAACTGTTACATTCTTTTGAATGTTCAAACATTAAAAAAACGATAGGAATTTGTGATGGGGTTCATTTAGAATTTGTTCCACTAGTCCAAGAGTCAATTCTAATTTTTTTTTTACTCTGAATATAGGAAAAAGATGACGACATAATTTTGCACATGCTGTCTTGATCAAACTCCAAGCAAATAAAACTTTTTAAAGTCTGTGTCTGAAATAAGCTCCACTGTTGATTTCTGCAACCCAGTGACTTGAATTTCCTTGGAAAAAATTGTTCCAGCAATAAATTTAAGTGTTCCATCCTAGTATTTTTGTTTTTTTAGTTGGCGTACATCAGAGTAAAGTCTAATAGTTCTTATATTCTCGACTACACCTTCAGACTTGCACGCAGTAAACAAAGTGACGTCAAAAAATTGTTTTTAAATATACTAAAACTGTCCAGAGGAATAATTTTTACACGTGAGTCTAAAAAAATGCATCCTGTATCCATGCAACAGCTTTTGGGGGTGAACTATTTCAAATATGCAGGCATCCAAGTACAGTCAACCCCTGCACAACATACCCCCACGCAAAAAAAATTTGCAGAACAGGCCACCTCTGGATGAGGCAGTTTTTCCTCTCACATAACAGACAAATCTGCATAATAACAGACTTCAGTTTGTTGAAGTGCACACCACCAGTGGATGTTGATTCCTAAGGTCACCCTTATTGCTTCCCAAATTAATTTGAATACTAAAGGTCAGTATTATTGCCAAGAATGTGTGTGTGTTGTGTTTTTCAGTTCTTTTGGTGGTAAACTTGCTTCTTTTGCATAAGTGTAAACTTGCAGGAAAATCAAATTTGCATAACAGACTAGTCTGCTGCACAAATTAATTCCATTGTGCAGGGGTTGACTGTATTGTACTCTTATCCATTTTTTTGACACATAGAAAAATTGGAATGACACGTGTTTCAGACATTTCAAAGATATACTCTCAAAAAATCAATTCAAGTGCTTATTCTGCAAACAAAAAATCATGGGTCTTTTCAAAGCAATATCTTCAGGTCTGTTGCAATGGGGTGGAAGGTTCTGTGACTGCATCAATGACGCCATTGATCCAGTCCACCATAGGTACCACCATTGTCACCATTGCTGGCGCTGTTGTATTGCACTGAATTTTCATATTCTTGTCAAAGAAATATTCTGCTGCTGTATTCACGGCGTAGACAACGTTGTATCTGGATGGACTTTGTTCAGGACCCATGAGAGGTCTACCATTGCTGGCGCTGTTGTATTGCACTGAATTTTCATATTCTTGTCAAAGAAATATTCTGCTGCTGTATTCACGGCGTAGACAACGTTGTATCTGGATGGACTTTGTTCAGGACCCATGAGAGGTCCACCGTCTTCTCCCTGAATTGAAACGAACATCACATAATGCATGAATTGGTCAATTTGGAAATCAGAATGGGGTATAAATCAAGCATAGTCATGAGAAGATGATTGAAGATCAACATTCACATATAATTCAATGTCACAAAAGATATACTGTAATATGTACCTCACTGCTGAAAATAAGGTATATTAATTAATTTTACACAACTCCAGTTCTCAAAGTCTGCTATAAGCAAAGCTTGACTTAGGGTCTTAACAATAAATAACAGTACTCAACAATAAGGCCTCTATAGGAAAAATATTGATAGAAAAACCAATCCAAAAAAGGCCAGTTTTCCAAGGTGCATTTGTCTGTTTAACTTGAAGTCCAGAGACTATAAAATTACCTGTAGATATTGACTTCTCTTCTTCATCCAAAATATAAAAATATTTGAGACAAAGCACTGAATAAGGAATTACCTTTATATGATTTTCATTCAACAATTTTTTCTACATTGATTGACCAATTTAAAATAATCTGTAAACAGGCTTAACTACTTGTTCTTTGATTTTCATTCAGTAGTTGCCTATTGTGCTTTGATTTTTGTCATTCATCAAAAATTCTTGAAAATCATGCATTCATCATGCATGTGTATGTGCAATACTGTACTGTACTGTGATGTATTTGCTTTGCATCCCTGTGTAGTTAATTAGTTTTGCTTTGCCAGAATGTGTGAAATGGATGTCTGAGAGGATATGTGGGAAACTTTTGTGCGCCTTGCAAATTCTGACAAGCACTAATTGCTGCTTGTATAGGTGGTACCTCACAATTCAATCACCCATAATTTGATGGTCACATTTCCTAAGAGGTAGGCTTGCAATCTAACTCCACTCCACAATGTAACCTGCTTCAGCCAGTTATTTAGTGTATTTGTGCTGCTCTTCCATAATTTTACAGCGTCTTACAATTTGAACATCCTGCAATTTGACCCCAGTATAGCAGCAGCAGATTAGGGTTGAGTTGTGTGGTACAACCTGAATATCAATCAAACAATGTCGTTGTATTGAAAAGACTTTATCAGATTATTTCATTCACATGGGGCTCTAATTAGGATGTCTTTAAAAGAAAGATAAATTCTTCAATCAAGAATATTCAGAAAGTTTGCTCCAACACAGTAATCAGGAAACCAGCCATTTTCTACAAAAATATTCCTCTAATGGAGAAACTCAAAATACTTCAAAGCAAAGGTTCAACAGAAACACAATTGTTTCTGTTTGGAAGATAAGGAAGAGGTTAAGAAGAGGTTTGCAATCATAGCCTTTCTACTTTGCCACTTTTTTGGTAGTAGAGTGGGACATTTTCAAGTTATTTCAAGTGTACATGAAAGCATACTTTCCAAAATAATTCAGCATGAAACAATTATTGTTATAAACTCATTTTTCAGAGATTTTTTTTTATTGCAGTGTATAGTAGTTGATATGATTGAAATATTATGGCATAGTTTCATCTGGAAGACTTTTTAGGGGCTCCTACATACTAAAATTGACATATCTCTCAATGCTGTTTGTTCAGTGAGAAAATGTGTTGAATAAAACCTGGTGTCCTTTGAGTTTCCTTGGAAGCAAATAATTTTTCCAGTCACAAACAAAGATGTAGGCAGCACACACAAAAACAGGTGATTTAGAAAATTGCAACCAAGTACAGAAAAGTACCAGACTTTAAGCTGAGTTATGTATGTTCAGGAATATTACAGAATAATGCTTGTCATCAAATTGTTGCACATGTACAAAAGAGGGTTCCAATAAAATGTCTCAGTACCTGGAGGATGCTAGAATTTCTTATCCATTGTTCTCAAAATTTTTAATTGCAAACAAAAGTCTCGCATGAATTCTTGCTTATGTGCCTGGGGATCTCCATCTTATCAGAGACATATATGTTCTATGGAGTCAAAATTGATGTATGCCAGATGCTGATTCCATAATAAATCTTTGCTGTACATGCACAATTGTACAGCACACTGCAAAGTTGCCATGAAATAATCAGAAATAAACTCACAAAACATGACGCTCCATCTTTTGATAAGACGCAAAATGAGTCAGAATCCAACTGTGAACCAAATCGAGAAACTTTGGCACATTGCTCGTCAGAAATCGCTTCGAAATATGCCCTTTTCAAACCAACCCTTGGCCCTGGAATTGTATTGAAAAAATAGGATCACTTTTTCCAACTGAGCTGTGTGAAATTTGATGATCACCCAGGGTCAACTCGGCATTTTTTCTGCCTATAAATTGAACAACTCACCCATTTCTCCATTATTGTAATCCACGTTCCAGCCAAAAGTGAGAAAGGTGTCGTTTTCCGAGGGCTTTTGAAAATTGTTGTCAACAGGAGCAGAAGGCAATTCAGCCAATGAAATGAACCCAGGTTTCAGCTCATGTGGTGACACAAGTTCAAGCAGGGCTAAATTTTGCTTGCGACTTGAGCCTTTGTAACCTTCATGAATGTATGTTTTTGAGACCATCCTCATACTTTCTGATCCCTCGCGTTTATAAACTTCCAAGTCTCCAGCATTTGTTGAGATCCTCTCATACGTTGAGCTGGTGAAAGGAAAACAGAAATTACAGTGAAACCCTTGATGATGGACCTAATTTGTGCAACAGTCTAGTCTGTTATGCAAAAAGTCTGTCATGCAAATTAAATTATTAAAAACACAACATTTTTACTTTTTGCCATTAATTTTAAACCAACAGAAGTCTGTTATGTGGATTTATTCCATTGCACAGGAGTTAACAGTGCCTCCAGAGATTATCAGTTGTGCAAAAATCCATTGCGCACAAGGTCCACTGTGCAGGCAGCTGTATATAGACTTGGTGAAAACAAATGTTCATCCCAAAGTTGCATAGGAGTTATTAAAAATAAACTGAATTCCCTGTTGTTGATGTTTTTCTGCCTTAAAGCCAACTTTGTGATTGAAATTTTAAGGAATTACTTTTCCCCTATGTTATCAACTCCATCCTGTTTTTCCATCACATAGTTTATCTCCAAAAACTGGCGTAACCTTGGCTAATGAACTTAATGGGTTCCAGACTGAATTTTGTCAACCAAAAGTGATTTTTCCATGGACTTTGATGAGGAAAATTTCAATCCAGTCTGTGAACCCAGAAGAAATTGAACCTTGGACAGATAAAATGCAAGGCCATCAGTCCATCACCTATTATCAGAACAAGTTATTGCTGCATCTTAACATGAACAAAATGTTTTTACAGCGCTATGTGGAAGTAGCTTTGCTGAAAACAAAGAAAAAAGCTTCACATTGCCAGTGAAATGCACACTGAAAGATACATGTCAGGAGAAAATGAAATTCATTCTTCCTAATTCTGCAAGTAAAGATCAAATTGAACTTTCTAACAATTTAAAAACTTGAAGATCTAATCACAGAAAAACAAAATAATTAGGTCAAAGAAAAAAATATGAATACTGTATCTGAAACAAATTTCAGAAGACAAGATTACACATATTAAAGTGACATAAGGGAAGAATTTTCATATCAGTGCATATGTGAATTATTTGCTTTGAGCTTGCTGAACCATAAATTTCAGTCTTGAAATCTTTTTTTTTTGAATTTTAAACTTCAAAAGTTTCCCCAGGAAAAAATGATTTTTAACCAAATATTGGTTTTCTAACTGAAGGGTTTCCACTCCAACCAAAAGTTTGTTGAAAAAGGTTCTGCTGTGATGGGAATCTGAGTCAGTCAATAAAAATCTGGTGTGGAAATGAGTAAAATGCCAACTTTTCTTTCAAATTACCTTATTTTTTAATTGCTTGTATAAATAAAGCAAAATACGTTGCAAAAAAAATGAATAGAAGTCACCAGCACATACATGAAGGACAGGGAATGACATTTTACTCACTCAGCCAAACCCTCATCTCCAGCTCTTATGCAATGTGCAGCAGTGAGGACAAATCTGGGATGAATCAAGGTACCAGAGCAAAGTACTCTTCTGCCCCCAGGGTATTCCACAACTATCCTGACCATGTGAGCAGCATTCGTCCTGGAACTCACATATTCTCCTCCAACCACGAGTTTCGCATCTCTGTCCAATTGTGACACCGGAAATGTACTCCCATTCCAGAAAACAAAGCGATCATTCAGTCTTCTCACTTCATAAACAGAGATAAACATGCATATATTATATATACCCTCAACATTTTCTGGATTTTTGAAAATTGTTTTGCACTCACTCAAGTCAGATACCCATTGGAAAACACCCTGAGAATCGGTTTGATGCGGCATCAGCGAAAAAATTAGCGCGCAAAAAATCCCGAATTTAAGGAAATTCATTTTTCGTTTAAACTTTTTTTTTTTACGAT
The DNA here is from genome assembly GCA_905338405.1 of Notodromas monacha. NCBI lineage: Eukaryota > Metazoa > Arthropoda > Ostracoda > Podocopida > Cyprididae > Notodromas > Notodromas monacha. Next base: position 4,593 of record CAJPEX010004760.1, on the reverse strand, counting down.
GGAAAGAACTCGGCCGTCGGATGAGATTTGACGTGGGAGACAAGGATCCAGCGCATTGTTCTTTTTGAATATATTCGGGTCACATATTATTATTAAGATTTCATGCAAAACGAGTGTTTTCAATTTCAAATTTCGTCCAAGTCCGGTCAATGAACTCGGAGTCGAACAGGATGTTCAATGTACACTTGGGCAATTCCTAACGGCGCGAATTATCGTGTAAATCTTCAATTTTGCTGCTTGACATTTATGGGATTATTTGATGACCAAGTTTGTGGTAAATTTGCGGAGTACTTTTCTCGAGAATCGAAACAATTTAGGTGCATAATTCGATAAAAGAGTTCGACAGAACAAGCAGAATACCTTTATACATGAAACATTCTGAACCCATTTTTTTAAAGGAGTTGGATGTTCACTTTTCTGAATCAGTTTTGAAATTCCAGGAACGGTTCCTGTCCAATCGGAAATTACAGTGACAAAAGAAGGGCATTAGTCAAAATAAAAGAAAATGTGCGCACATACTCCTATGAGTATAACTCAAAAAAGAGATTTTTTTTAGTTCCATGCCCAATTGGTTCAATCCTCATCAATAGAGCGAGTTCATTTGAACTAAAAATAATAATTAAAGAATGAAAAATAAAAACGGACAAAAAGTCGACTTCCAAAAACTCAATTTTCTTCACAGGAAAAAGCTCTGTACTGAATCAAACATGTAAAACAGAAATTCATCATGTTCTGCGTGGTAGAAGGAGAATGGAACAAATTTACTCAAACATTTTTGGGGACTGTCGCGCATGGCAGGAATCCAATAAAATATAAGAATCCCAAAAACTGGTCCTTTAATGGAAGCCCAGCACCAAAGAACAAGTCCTAAAGGAAGCAGCAGACATGCACGGAATCATTTTTGATTCCAACAAAATTGGCCAATGAGAGGCCAATATATAGCCGACAAGGAGAACCACTTTCCTTCTCTTTCTTCTTCCTCCCAAAACATGTAGCAATGAATTCATTCCACTGCCAACTCTCAGGCTGATTAGACCTAAAACCTATGCTTTGAATCCTATCAAAAACCTTGTCTGAACTTATATATGTGTTGTGTGGAAGCATTTGTGTTTGAGCTGCAAAGCTCTCTGAGTTGAATACAGTAATGTTGTATTGGGACATTAAAAAATATCAATTTCTTTATAGATGCTTGGAGCGTCTATATAAAGAGGCTGCTCCAAGCCAGTACCAGGCTGATTGTTGTGTTTTACTTCAAATCCTAATCACATCTCTTTATTAGGGACATTTGATCCCTAACAAAAATCTCAAGATTGCAGAGGCCTCATCCAAAACCAGGGAAATTTACTCTGGGAAACAAATATTCAAACCGCATTTTTGCAACAGGATTTGTTTATTCACACTTGTAAAGGTGTTTTGGAAATTTTCTCAACAATTCTTCGTCTACTAGAACTTACAATGATGAAAGAAGTCGATAATTATATAATCGACCACTGAAAAAAAATGATTTAATTGACGTTTGGTTAGACACTAAAGATGGAGCGAATTGAATAAAATAATACAAAAAAGCAGATTTTGACAGAAGCTGTCTTTTCTTTATTGAAACCAAATCATTTCACCACTGTTTCTCTTTTTCATTCTCCTTCCTATGTGGCGACTCCTTTTCTTTTTGCAAATATTTTATTTTAAAATTATGTAATGAATTAATTTAAAAGTTTTGAGAGGGAAAACTTGAATTTATTTCTTCCCCCCCCCCCCAAGAATTTTATTGACTGACTTAGATTACGATCACTAGCAAAATACTGCAGAACCTTCGTCAATAAACTTTTGCTTAGAGTAAAGATCCTTCATTTGAAAAACCAAGATTTGAGAAACAATCATTTTTTCGAAGGAAAACTTTTGAATTTGAAAATTGAAAAAAATATTCAAAACTGAAATGTATAGCACAAGCTAAATTCACATAATTCAACTATGCATTGATATGGAAATTCTTCCTTTCTGGCATTTTAATAAGTTTATTCTTGTCTTCCAAACTCTGTTTCAGATACAATATTTATATGCTTTTCTTTGACATAATTATGCGATTGGAACTAATGCAACTTCCCTATCACGTGATAAACTTCCCCCTGTTGTTCCGTCACATGTTAATCACTAAACTCGTTTTTTTATATCAACTCTACAACATTTTCTGCACGTTAGCTGGACGTTCAGATTTCAGTTACAGAGATGAAATGAGGATATTGTTTCAGAAAATTCCAAAAGAATCCCAAGTAAGTTTTTCCCAAGCATCGTACATTTAACAAATTAACGAAAGAAATAATAATCCCTCACATCAAAATCCATTCGTACAAAAGTGAAGCTTTTACTGAGTCTTTTTTTATTGATGAGGTTATTATGATTTTATCACGATGACCAAATTTCAGCCACAAAAAATCACTGACTTATTATGTTCAAGAATTAATAACTCTTGCAACAGCTGAAGAGAATCATTTATACCTAAGTAAAGATTCATTTTCCCTTGGACGTACATTTTGTAAGTTTTAATTGGTGTTTTATGCTAGGAATATTCTTCAGAATTCCATGAAGAAAAATAATTTTTTGCCACTTTAATTTGATTCAGTGAATATCTTTCCAACTGAATAAGAACATTCGGAGCATTGAATAGTGTACCTATATACAGTACATTGAAATGTTGGTATCTTAAAAAACAACAACATTCAAGTCACAAAGAGAGAAGAAAGTCCCTCTATGCTTCAAGAAAAATTTTTAATTAGCTGAAGGGATGGAAAAATGATGTGAGGAATACCAAAGGATTTTTCTTGGGCAGATCTTATAGTGTTGGAAATACCTGTTTCTTGCAATTCAGCCTAACAAAAGCTCATTTTCCTGAAATAAATTGGTAATTTTATGATTCATTATGTCCTCATGTTGAGTCAGTGTCCATGTCTTGGGCCTTTTTTTTATTGGAAAATAAATGTTCCTATGTCAAGGTGTCCCCGTGTGGGGGTCTCACTGCACAATCAAGTGAATAAAATGCAAAATTCAAGACATCAACATTTTATTCTCACTTTAAAAAAAATGAAAGGCAACAACAAAAAAGAAACCACAGCTCAATGACTTTTTGGGCGAGTTCAGAAAAACAAGCTATTCCAAGATTAACTGCTGCTGCTGCTGGCAAGTGCCTGAAAATAGGAAAAAATGCAAAAAATAAATTAACCTTCCTGTACTGCATTTGAATATACTGTGCTTCTTAAAAAAATAAAAAAAGCAATGAGTACTCACTGAGGTGAAAAGCCCAGCCAGTGCATCCATGGCAACCCCGGACAAGTCCCTGGCACCCGGCCCGACTCGTGTCGCATTCCCCGTCACTTCCGGCAACAAATCCGCAGCTGCTCTCAAAAAACTCAATCCAGTGTCGAAAATTGTCTCCATATCCATTGCATTACTCGTCAAATTCCCACTCTTCGTGGTCCCCGAAGAAGAAGAAGAAGATAGTACACGACCAGGATCGATGCCCCAGAGTCTGGCAAAGTTGTTTTGAGCGGTCTTGATGGAATCGAAAGCCATTCTAACGAGTGGTGGCACTATACGTGGCAGCAATTCACTGAGCACATAAGGCATGGCCATCTTTACGACTGACGCTGCAACGTTTGCCACTGGAGTCCAGTCGAAATTCACTGAATTCCCTACTTCTGATGACGACGACGACGGGATGGAAGTTGGAGGTTGAGTGAACACGCCTCTGAAGAACGGGAAAATTTGCTGAGGCTGCTCGTCGACACTATCAAAAACAAATATACACATTAAAATCATCACGAAAGGCAAATAAATTGAAAGTACTAATGAGGAAAATCTTTGGAGTATTCGTGAGTACAGTAAAAGTACAGTATTTCGAAAGGAATCGTGCATTGCGGATTATTAACGAAAGCACGTTTAAAAAAAAGAGTTTTATCTCTGTCAACTTCTCCTAGATGTCGCACGATGGTTCGAAAAGCCTCTTCAGCTGACTGGAACCCCCATACCTCGAACCTCAGCTGAAATCGATTTTCTTCAGTCACTGTCTGAATTCTCTAAAAAGTGTTTTAAAAACCATTTAATCAATTAAAAGTCATTCCGGAATTTCCAGGAATTCTTCCGGCTAATATTTTATCGACACACGAATGGGAAAACCGGCAATGAAAATGTAATATGATAAATCCCGCAAAATTGAATAGAATGTGCTTTTCAACTAGTGACAGATACAGAATATAGAAGAAAACCACACAGAATCTAATTTCCTGGCATCATTAGTACACAAAAAAACAAAGAAAATTTTGGAGTCTTGCTAATTGCTAATACTGTGCACAGATTATGGAGAACACTCAATTTGGCCACAGCACTTGGAAATGTCTTCACGTAATTCTTTTCAAATGAATTATCAAATGCATATAACCCGTTGGTTATTTATTCATGAATAATAGTAGCGTGATTCAGCTTCACAGCTCAAATATGACAATTGAGGAAACATTTTCTCGGTATGAATATAATTTTCCACTTGGTTCCATATATTGTGCTAACGTATTCGATAACTCATTGCCTTATCCTGAAGAATCACCG
>CAJPEX010004759.1:0-19734 GCA_905338405.1 Notodromas monacha | reverse complement strand
CATCATGACCAGCACTAGATACAGTACAATGCGTACTTGGTTAATATAATACGATTTAGCACTTATAATCATCAGGTGGGCCACTGGGCTGTTTTTGTCATCCCTGGGTTTCGATACCCCTTTTTTTTGGAACGTTGAGAGATTTTCCAGGGCATTTATTTCAAAGAGTTACGTCATCACTTCTAATATTTGAAAATTTCTATAAATGCTTACTCCCTTCGAAGAATTTTATTTAATCATGGCCGCTATACTTTTTCAAAGCATTCATTGTTTGTTAAAAGGGTGCCCATGTTTCAAGTCATGATAACCATTAGCATCTCCTGATGCTTCAACAGCAGTTTATTAATGTATCATAAAGCTTGCAACATTTTTTTAATGGTTCAAATTTAATTGCTGCATTCACTCAAGTACCACAAATTGTTGAGTAAGACACACACCCTAATTTTCCAGGCATGCAATTACTCCAAGAACTGATTATAGCGGATGATCCGCCCACTAGTTTTTGCGAGTTTGAAATCTTGTTTCTTCAAATAATAATTTTCAACGAAATGCTCATGTGAATAACCATAATAACTCGGAGAACTGCAATAGGATAAGTAGCAAGCAGAATTTCCGATTCATTATTTTCACCCATACGAAGACGCCCTTACTATTATGACCTAGCTTCATCGCCAGTTTCATTATTCAATAATAAAATAAATAAACCTGAAAAACAGCAAGCGCACCCCACTTTCTTCTGCCTAAATTTTGCAGAAAAAAATATGGACGGGGCACTTAAGTAAATACGGTATTGTAATCAATAATATACGATGTACATAAAATACAAAAATTTCGCTACCATGAAGCAGTTGGGAATTGCGAAAATGCTTCGTTATAACGATAAATTTATTTTCATAGCGATTCAAATTTCAAGATGGCTTTATTTAATGGCGCCTGAAGAATGCATTTGCTTTAAGCAATAATTCGTCATATTGAGATTCGAGAGTGTAGATGTGCAGTGTATTGAATGATTTCAATTGCTATTCTTCAATGGCGCGGAGAAAACCTACTGAAAAGTCATCAACCAGAGCGTCATCTAACCAACAAGAAAACTCTTTTTCCTTTATTCTATATGTTTATACTGGCAAGGTTATGAAAACTAGGGCATGGTTTTATGCACAAGGGAAATGAGAGTCAGTATTTCAAGTCCTGCTTCTCGTCTGTGATGATGGTGGTATATGGGGTTCCAGGGATTTGTGGCTTGCATTATTGACCATTAAGGTGCAGATTGCCGGGTATATACTGATGTATATAGTAGTTCCCTTTATTCGGGATGCTTTTCCCTTTTTCCAGGATGAAACATACTCTCAGCTTTGTGCCCAGTTTTCAGACCCATATACAGTACAGTATATTGTACGTAGACTGTTACCCATTTTCGTCTGTGGGGCAGCGGGGAGCTTCACTGAACGCCCGCATATAAAACCCCAGAACCCCCGTCATGACGATTTCATTTTCACTGCTGAGCCAGGATGATTGTGGGAAGAAACATTTATCACAAAGCATGTACAGTACAGTACTGCAAAAATATGTTTGGCATCTGTCACAGAATCTTGGGGAATCAGTGACAAAGAAAGGATTCCAACTTCCTGAATGAATGAACAGAACACTTTATTTGCCGCTTTTCAGCATTCACAAGGTTCAATCAAGATTCCCACAACCAAATCCTCTTCCCACCAACTTCCTAAAGACAAAGCAACTTTTGTAAGGAAAAATGAAGGGAAGAAAAAAAGGGGGAAGAAAAACACCTTGTTCAGCTGGGGTACCTGCCTGTCCTCAATTATGAAGGACTGAAGTTACTCCAATTTTATATCACAGACTATATTTTTTAAAGATAATTAGAGATCTCCAAAAAAGGAAGAAACAAGTCTCACTATAGGTAAAACTTTGTTTCCCAAAAAAAGCCCAGTGCACACAATTGCTGTCTTCGGACAAGTGATGATTTTTTTAAATGGTTGGCAATTGCTTGGGAGGTCTTCTGGGCATGTCTTCTTCCTCTTCTGATTGGTTTTTTGATTTCTTGCGGCTGATTGGTGCTTTCCTTTTTCTTTGTCCTTGAAATCTTCAAGTTACTTCCTCCTTGATGTTTCTCTTCCTTTTTGTCAGGTTTCTGGGACAGCATCTATGGCCTTTCAAGTCCTCTAAATCAGCGTTCCCCAACCCATGGTCCTCAGACCGGTACCTGTCATGGTGGCTTAGCCAAGATGTAGATTGTAGAGATGAGAACAGCAGCAACACACACACACAGATTGGCATTGAAGCAGAACATCTCCAGAGTTCCCTCAAGAGTTGACACTTTCCTGTGACAAGGGAAAACCGTTTTCATTGATGTATTTCTTTTATTCAGTATTTCTCTTATTTTTGTTCGCAATATGTGCTTTCCTGCTCTGAAGTGATTAAAATGTCATTGAGTGGATTTTGGCTGGGTGGGAAGGGGGGTTTGGTTGTGGAAATCTTGAGTGAACCTTGTGAACGCTGAAAAGCAGCAAATAAAGTGTTCTGTTCTTTCATTCATTCATTCATTCATTGATGTTTATAGGCTCAAACAAATGACTATCAGCCTTTTCAGTAACACTAGAATTTATTAGAGCTCTGCATGCTCCTTGATGCATTGCTAGTTGGACTATATTGTTCACAGAGTAAAATCAGTAAAAAGAAAACTTTGCCAAAAACAGGATACACAGGACAAGAAATAAGCAGCAAAAATAATCCTGCATACTTCCTCTGCAATACAGATAACAATCCCTCAGAACAAAAGGCACACAAAGAAACAATAAAAAAAAATTGTGCATGGCTTTGCTGATTAGATCAGCATTTCTTTGGTTCTTTCTGTGCACAAATAAAATTTAAAATATACGATCGCACACCAGAAAAAGCCATGGTAGCCAATGCATCAGTATTTTAGGATACACGCATCAACAGGTACCTGTCCGCAAACGTTTTTTCGCTGGTCAATCTGTGGGATATTTTCTGCTGCATAATGTGTTAACAAAATTAGCAATGAAGTCGGTTATTTTTTTTCTGAAATATCTGAAAGATGAAAGCAGTGGAAATTATCTGATAAAAAAATTAAAGTTTGGCTTCATCCTTATAACACTAAGAAAAATATGAACCTGTTGAAAGGAATTATTTAAATTATTTTGGTATGAGAGAAACCTTTTTTTCCAGCCCACCTCTCTAATTTTTTAAAGACATTCCACTACTGTATACCTGTTTTTCAGTAGTTCATATTTTTTTCAAAAAAGCATAAACTCTTTAAATGCCTCTTATAAAGTCTTCAAAGTTGTTCAGTTCATGCGTTCAGATCATTTCAAGTCCGCGCCGAAACGAGTCCGCGCGGAAACATGTAATTCCTTGTATATGCACAGTATACGAATACATATACAGTATATGCGTGGCCATTTGTTTTTTCGCTGTAAAATAAATGGCTGAAACTAATTTCACCGCATAAAAAATGACGCAACCACACACAAATGCAATGCCATAATTTATTCACGAACAAAAAGCAGTCGGCAAGAACAAGGAATCCAGCGGAAATTCCCAACTCGGAACCTCTCTTATTCGTCGTGGCCGCACTTGAACAGAGTAGAGTATTTGTCTTCGACCTGGTTTCCTCTTGGAGGAAATTAGGATCAGGTCAAGGTGTATGTATTTCTCATGAGGTTGTTTTTATTCGTCACGCAGAAAACCGGATGCACTTCCTTGATTGGATTCAAGGAACAGATACCCCGTAACTATAGTGATTCCTTTTCAGACAAAGAGTGAACAAACGAAGGATTTCCATGGAATAAATGCGAGGTTGGAGACGAGTAAAGTTATAACGGAAATTATTCCCGATAAAAAAAATACGATATATCTTTCGACAAAACTTCAAAAGTATAAGGGTTTGAAAGGATTGTTATAAAATTAAATGAATTATAGTGACAAACCTGCTCAGTTAGAAATTTTAGAATTTCGAATCTCTTATTTAGTTCATTGTCTTAAATTGATCATAGAATTTAAAGATACATATGAACTTATTTTATACGATTCATCTCTTCAAAAGATATGAGCAGCAATCGAATTCTAATAATTTCTTTCGCAATTTGTATTTTGTCAGCTCGTCCGAGCATGAAATTGTCGGAAAAAAACTCGCCACAAAAGATCAAATTTTGAAAAGTATTTCGAAAAATTGAAACGAATTTTGAGTTTACGCCGAAAAAGGTTTAAATTATCAGCAAGTATCTGAAAAGATATTGTTCCATGCCTTTATATCTGAAACTTCAAAAACTTTGTTTGACATGTGAATATATACAACACCCATCTAAATTTACCTAGAAATGATCTTCCTCCGAATTCCGCTTTTCTGAATTTGATAGTTTCAGACCATGTTCTTATTTGACCCAAAGTTTTGAGCCAAATTTTGTTTTGTTTAAATCAGTGCCTGACTTTTTCTGGTCACACTGAAATATGAGTGTCTCCGGAAATTAATGTTTCGCACAACAAGTGATCTATAGTTATATGCAATTAAGGAGAAGAAAATCAGCAAGATTTTGGTTACAACGTTGGATGCATTTCTCATTATTATAAATTAGTTCAAGGAAGAATATAAGTTTGTTTTCAGATGCCCGGAAGAATACAAATGAAAAAAACCAGAAGCAATTCCAAAAGAAGCATTTCGATCTTCTTTTTTTCATTTTTATTTATTATTTTTTGGTGCCAGCAAAATTAAATCCCCTCAATCCCCCGGTGGACAACAGCTGATGCGTAAATTCGGACATTGTTTGAATCATTTTCAACATCTCAAAGCAAACACGGTAATTTCATTTTAAATTACGTTGGAATTCAAACATAATCCATGTCTCAGTTCTGTGAGAAGGAAATTAAACTCATGAAATAATGTACGTTAGACCGTGTTCAGCTCAGCCACGTTTCCTTCCACTTCCGCTTCAGCGACTTGTTTCCTCGGAAAATCTATTCACGCATTGAGCACAAACTTCCTCCAGCAGCTTTCCATCTTGTCTACAACACGATCTCGAAAATTCATCCAATTGAGGAAGAAAGGCGAGATTCGAGGATAAATAAAGTGAACAGAAAGGAGGAAATTCCTTCCTCACACCTACTCCGGAATTTTTTTTACCTTTTTCTTTCTCGTCTTCGTTAAAAAAAAAGAAGAAGAAGAAAACGCAGACTCGACAGAATCTTATCCTTCCTTCCTGCCAAGACGGTTTGAATCGATTGTTGCCTATTTCCTGAATAAATGTTGGAGTAGTCTTTGCGATCTACAGTATTTCGGCAAAATCCGTTTTATCGCATTTTTTTTGCATCAAGTGCTGCTCGTGCATTCAGTATATACGCATAAACTTATAGCGGGGAAAAATGTCGAAGAAATACACTGCACATAAAATATTCATTTCTGATGCAGGGAAGCAAGAGAGGAATATTTTCACGTGAAAATTTTTTATGTTTTTCGACCCAAAGCAAGAATTTCAGACCCTTCCTGACCTTTTTATTCAGAAATTATTCATGCATGGACAATAACAAGTGTGACATTGATCATAAATGGCGAAGGAACTGCAGAAGCATTTCGGAGTATTTCTGGAGGCATTAAATTCTCTTTCGAATCATTTAGAAATTTTAAAATTGTACGAAGATTTCCAAATTCACTTCGACAGCAATTCCTCTAAAATAATTCCCGGCGCTTTAATCGCGAATCGATATTCAAATAATCTCCTGACTGACGAAATATTATTTTCAACGAGGCAAATTTTAAATAATAAAAAAAGTCAACACAATATTAGTTGCGGCATTCGATCGAAAAACATCGTCTGCCTTTTCCGCCAAATAAGTTACAGTCTCAGCTAAAAAAAGAGATTCGTAGAAGACATACGCTTTCAAAAATCGCACCATCAGTCGAGCACGAGAAAAGGAGCGAAACCCCTTTTTCATGGGTTAGGATGATGTGCTGTGAAGAAGCTTGGAGTAATAAGAACCCTCAGCAGAGAGATGAAGAAAGAAGCAGAATGAGAAAGGAAAGCCTTTGTACTTGAGGTACAGTCGGACTAATTGGGTTCGTCCCAATTGTCGCAGTCGTACCCGAATCGCGCACGGGATTTCTCGCGCACGGGAACCGGCCCGCAGAAAAAAAAGAAAAAAAGAACCCATTTTTATGATATAATGTAATTGAAATACTATCCTCGCATCGGGTTTTCCTCTGCAGTCATCCCTCATTCGTCATCTTCATCAAGGTCTGAAAGTTCATCCTCTCATTTCTGCTATAATTTTCCGGGCATGCTGTAAGATTTCAATCGTACGTTTCTTTTCGAACTTTTTGATAACTTTAGACGTTTTGAAAGATTAACACTTGCATTTTCTCGAAAGCCGGGAACAAATAAATTCAGCATCTGGGAAAAAAATCTCTGCTCATCTCGTCTTTTTTTTTTTGAGGCAGTACGTTTTTCAGTGTATAAAAATTTTGAAAATTAAAGATTCGTCTTCCCAGAAATTCACTGATTACAGTTAGTTTTTCCAGATGCATGCGTTTTAGTTGGAATGAAATTCGAACCCTGTTTCTTTCGGACACAACGTTGAAGCAATTTTTTTTTTCAAATTTCAACATTCGTTGATGGGCTTTTATCTTGGTTCTCTTGACTAAAAAAAAATGTTGAATGCAGACATATCTTCATCAAGGTTTCGAAGTTCCTCTAATTTCCGCTAATTGATTTTTGGGATACATTATATTTCAATCGTACGTTCCTTTTGTTTCGGTATTTCGAAATTTTTGATAATTTTAAATATTTTCCAAGACTTGAATTTTCTCAGGAGCTGCTCTTCCCCGGGGTAAAATTGAATTAAGAATCAGAAGAAAGTTTTTATCATTTATTTTTTTTGGAAATCGTGTTGTCAGTGTGCACGAATTTTCAGGATGAGTGAATATTCTTCTTGTCAGAAATTCACGGATTACATTTAGCTTTTCAAGATGCATGTTTTTAGCGGAATTGAAATTCGAATCCTGATCCTTTTGGACACAAAGTTGAAGCAATTTTATTCATATTATGTATGCAGTAATATTCGTTCAAGGGCTTATTTCTTCGCTTAAATTAGACAAAATTTTAATATGTAAGGCTCGTGGAAATTTTTTGAAAATCGTCCAATATGAATGTTCAATAAACACAGAAAACGACGTTTAATACAAATAAGAACTTAAAATCGTTATGATCAACTGTCAAAATATTAGCAGCTTCATCAAATCCATGCATAGTTGCCTGCTATTTTTTTGTTCACCAGAACTTGCGTAACTTCGTTCAGAAATAACAGCCTTAAATCTCATCACCATGGATTTAGTCTGTTAACCGAGGCTTCATTTCATTTTCAAAAGCCCTAAATTTTACTTATTCAGGGGCCAATTTTGAAATGGCTTTGAATTAAAGCTTGAACCAGCACGGCGAACGAATTCGGGAAACTTTTCTAATCTCTCAAAGTTCTGAATAATCACCTAAGCATCCATTTCCAGGCGCATCATATGCATAGACGCTTTTAACCAGATTGAAATTGATTTACTAGGAGAAATAGCTGAGGGAATTGAATGATGATGAAGCAGGCTCATAATGTTTTCCCTGAGACTGGGTTCGGAAATGCGAGACGTTCCCTGAGGGCCATGGAGAGTAATAAAATCTTCGAGTGGTTGTTTTTATATCACAGTCCGCTTTTCATCAGGGTTGCCAATGTCTCAGGACCCACCATTTTCTGAATTAAATGTTGAGCAGTGTGATAGGGGAAATTATCTTCAAGTAAGTCGTGCTTCCACATCTTTGATCAACAAAGTTTCAGTATATCGTCCATATGAGCGTAATTTTAAAAATCCCAATTCGAGACAATTTGAATCACTTTTAACGTACTGTATTGGTTTCATACAGTATTTCCAATTGTATTATTATGGTTGGCGCAATGATTAAAGATAATAATTCTGCTTTGAAGCTGTCAATAATATTTAAAAAAATGCGTATGTGATGCTTTATTGGTAAATCAAAGCAGTTCAAAAGCAAAGACCACGATATGCTGATGGTGAGACAAATGAATTACATTATTGCATAATTATGAATTTGAATATATTCCCCAAGGAAAATCGTTCAAGTAAGTTTATTTTGAAAAATGACCCAAATAAGATATTTATTCTCTTGAAAAAAGCTTCCTTGAAATGCGTGTGATTTTCTTGAAATTTAAATTTAAACGTGAATGCCAGTACAAATTATAAACGGGTTATTAAATCCAATTTATTCGTGAATTCAACTGAATTGCTACACCTTTCAAAGTATTCCTGATAATTTTTTGGAAGACTGACTGATACATATGCTAAGCAAAACAAAATTAAATTAATTATAATAAAATACACGGTAGGATAATACCTATATATACGCCAGGAACTGTTTGTCTTTAACCAGATTATCAATGCAAAGCAAATAAAATCACAAAGCTTGATATTCCTTTATTGCTACAACTTAAGCTATAAACTTGAAGATTTTTTTAATAAAACGACTTTTTAGAAACCCATTGAGACCAAGTGTATTTACGGTTCACCACGGATTTAGAGGAAAAACTATTTTATTTGTATCTGATACCGGCCCTGAATTCATGTGAAATTTCCGTGAAATATGTCAATAATTCTTTCGGACTCACTATAATAATTTAATTTCGATAAAAAAACTCGACTACTTGAACCCCAATAAAATGCGAAAGTTGGCAAGGATTTTTTCTTTCCATCAGGAGCAAGCCTTCAGCAAAGATTTTATGCAGCAATTACGCAAACCATTATCCAGCACCAATCGGAAAAAAGGATGATACATCCACACACACACACACACACATGCATCACAAAAACACAAGCAGGAGAAACTTCAAATTACTCGTTTTTCAAAATTCTTTTTTTCCGCGTCAAACCTATAGTTGATGCAAAAATCGGACGGATTTGCATAGAAATGGAACTTGCGAGGATCGAGAGGCGCTCGCGTACTTAAAACGCAACCCGCTGCTCATCCCATTAATAATCCATTCCCTGAAAAGAAAACTCCGTTCATAAATGTATATACTGTATAGGCTCCTGCTGAAACACGCTGCTACACATAAATTGGCGCGAGAGGAATTGAAAAAAAAAAAGAAGGAAAAAACAGGAATTCGTATCGTCGGCAACACTGATGAAACACAATTTTTCTGGCGGGCCGAGCAGGAATGAAAAGGCTCACTCAGCCGTCCTGGAAAGTGGGTAGAGGTTGAGAAGTGCTTGGCCCCGTCGGTCCCAAGGATTCAATCAAGTCACAGCTCAGCTTTCCAGGGGAAAGATGGGGAAGAAGTGTCTCTGAAAAGGCTCTTCTTCGAGTCAGGATATATATATATATATGACAGTATATACTGTATATGTATGTATATTTATATATATATTGGAGGATCCGGAGTTTCATCACGATGAGTCAACCGAGTCGGGCTGCTTCTGATGATGAATTCTTTTGCTCTATGCATACACACATCACACCTTGTTGTTCGCCATTTCTCCGCCCTGCCTGTTGAGGAAGAACTTACCTAAACATAAATTTATAGAATTTTGCAAGTGGATCAGAATTGATTTATAAAGTTAAGTTCAAAAATGTAGAAATAAAAAGCAGAATCAGCCTGGGACGAGGCCAGGGAACCCTGTTTTGGTTTCCTTGGTTTAATTTAGAGAATGTATTTCAATTTTCTGTCCCACAAAGGTTTGACACACAAATATTAATTTCTGAAGAACACAACACTCAACAGAACTCTCCACAGAATTTTGTCATTTTTGCAATGTGCACAATTCAAGGGTTTGATATAGCAAGTGAAGTTTGTTCTTTGGTAAATTTGGGAGCAGCGGAAATCAGAACTTGTTTTTCATTGTTCTTTCAGGTGTTTTTCCTTGGTGAGTTCCTTCCCTTTGAAAGTTGGAACTCTTATCAGATTTTGCAGTTCCATAATTTATAATAATTAAATTTTTGCATTGTTTGGTGCGCGCATGCACGTGCAGCAGCGGTTTCCCAACACTGCCTCCCCTTTTCAATTTTATTTTGCAAAGCACTAAATTAGTTTATGAATGATTTGATATATTTTTAATGACAAACTTTTCTTTCATAAATACTGCACTGTACAAACCAAATAAGGATTTGACAAATGAAAGATACCGTGAGACTGACCATGTTGAAGACATAATTGGTGCTTGGACCTTATTCCTGTTTTGGAATTGTCATGGGTCCACTGCTCAATCCAAGACAAAGGAATTGAATTGTGCAGCCATCAGAATTCAAGTTTTGAACAAGAACTCAAACTCTTTTCATTGGAGTTCATTCTCATTGCCCATTGTTGCATACCAAAGCAATTCAGCTCCAGCATCTGGTTGCAACCAGATTACCAGACCCAAAAACTTGTTGTATCTCTGAGGCCAGTTAGCCTTGCAAAAATCCTGTTTTTGCAAGACTCACTGAGCCTCACTCAAGGACAAGAAGTGGTTACCACTTCTTTGATTTTTCCTGAATTGGCCAATTCTGAGCCAAGAAGAAATCACCTGATTTCTTCCTGACCCAGTCCAAGCACCTGGGTGTAAAAGTCATCATTCCTCTTTGAGAGGAAAAGTGAGAACCTAGTGGTAAAGGGCCTTTTAACTTTAATTACCTCATTCAATATTCTGAGCTAACCAAACAATCTTACAATTGACTCTGCCATTACAACCATTGAATTAACAGCCAATTGATGAACTGGACAATGAGAATGAACTCCTCTGAAAAGAGTTTGAGTTCTTCTTCAAAACTTGCATTCTGATGGCTGCACAATTCAATTCCTTTGTCTGGGATCCAATGAACCCATGACACCCAGATCACCATTTGGCTGTTAATGAAATGCTTGGAATGGCAGAGTCAATTGTAAGTTAGCTCAGAAGAATGAATGAGATAATTTTAGTTAAAAGGCCTTTCAACACAAGATTCTCGCTTCTCCTCTGAAAGAGGAATGAAGACTTTTATACCCAGGTGCTTGGACTGGGTCGGGAAAAAATCAGGTGATTTCTTCCTGGCTCAGTCAGGATTGGTCAATTTAGGAAAAATCAAGGAAGTGATGACTACTTCTTGGCCTTGAGTGAGGCTCAGTGAGTCTGGCAAAAATGGGATTTTGGCAAAGCTCACTGGCCTCAAAATGCAATGAGTTTTCTCTGCAGGTTGCAACCAGATGCTGGAGCGGCGCTGCTTCAGAACATGACAGAAATTATGTCCACATGTCGAATAACGTTTTTCATCAGTGACTGAAAGGCCAGGTTGTGAACTGATGATACCACAGATGTGCATCTATATACGCATGAAAGAGGGCAAAAAAAAATGTACGCCTTATATAGAAAAAAATCTACCTTAGACATTCCTCTCAAATCAGGCAACTAAACTTTTTGCATTCACATAGCGAGAACTTTTCAGCAATATTCCGGTCTCTAAAAGGACGGATGCCTTTGTACAGCATACATACCCCATGAATTCCTTATCAGAATAGTTTCACTTCCAACTTGACAAGCATTTTCTGAGAAATCCCATTAGATGAAGCTCACACAAGAAGCCCTTGAGGTATAAATACGATGTGCTCAGCCAGAAAAGCTTCGCAGCAAAAACTGAGATAGTTCATAGGAAAAAGAAAAAAAACACAGAAGAATGGGGAAACGCTCTGAAAGGTCGGAAGTTTCGCTCCCCCCCCCCCCCCTCCAATATCTTTCAAAATGCGTCACAAGTCAAATAAAGTAAATGTTTGAGTTCTTATTCAAAACTTGCATTCTGATTGCTGCACAATTCAATTCCTTTGTCTGGGATCCAATGAACCCATGACACCCAGATCACCATTTGGCTGTTAATGAAATGCTTGGAATGGCAGAGTCAATTGTAAGATTAGTCAGTTAGCTCAGAAGAATGAATGAGATAATTTTAGTTAAAAGGCCTTTCAACACAAGATTCTCGCTTCTCCTCTAAAAGAGGAATGAAGACTTTTATACCCAGGTGCTTGGACTGGGTCAGGAAAAAATCAGGTGATTCCTTCCTGGCTAAGGATTGGCCAATTTAGGAAAAATCAAGGAAGTTATGACTATACCTCTTGGCCTTGAGTGAGGCTCAGTGAGTCTTGCAAAAATGGGATTTTGGCAAAGCTCACTGGCCTCAAAATGCAATGAGTTTTCTCTGCAGGTTGCAACCAGATGCTGGAGCGGCGCTGCTTCAGAACATGACAGAAATTATGTCCGCATGTTGAATCACGTTTTTCATCAGTGACTGAAAGGCCAGGTTGTGAACTGATGATACCACAGATGTGCATCTATATACGCATGAAAGAGGGCAAAAAAAAATGTACGCCTTATATAGAAAAAAAAATCTACCTTAGACATTCCTCTCAAATCAGGCAACTAAACTTTTTGCATTCACATAGCGAGAACTTTTCAGCAATATTCCGGTCTCTAAAAGGACGGATGCCTTTGCACAGCATACATACCCCATGAATTCCTTATCAGAATAGTTTCACTTCCAACTTGACAAGCATTTTCTGAGAAATCCCATTAGATGAAGTTCACACAAGAAGCCCTTGAGGTATAAACACGATGTGCTCAGCCAGAAAAGCTTCGCAGCAAAAACTGAGATAGTTCATAGGAAAAAGAAAAAAAACGCAGAAGAATGGGGAAACGCTCTGAAAGGTCGGAAGTTTCGCCCCCCCCCCCCCTCCAATATCTTTCAAAATGCGTCACAAGTCAAATAAAGTAAAAATGGTGGGCAAAGAAGTTTTTTCTGCTTCCCACTTCAGCAAAATAAAAAAAAGGGGAGGCTTCGACTTCCTCTGCTGCTGGGAGTGAATCCCAAAGTTTGACGTCATATAATGCGCATCTGGTACAGGGAATTTAATTTCAACCGGCTTACTTCGGTACATGCCTCGTTTGCAAATTTATTTCTGACTTTTTTTTTTCTCCTTTTCAATCGCGTACGTGGACATGAAAAATATCCTTTCAACCGGTTTTGATGGAAGACGTTTCAAAGAAATGTATCTGGGATAATGTCTTCTCGTCATCGGGTCAATTTGAGGAAAGAATTGAGATGGAACGAATTGAGATGGAACCATTCGGAAATGTTTGAAAACCCTTTTGAACATTTTAAAATATTCTCAAGATTTTTTGAAGCGCGTCTATTGTGACATTGGCGCAATACACCTAGAAGATCCCATGCATTTAACAAAAAAATATTGATTATAAAAATAATGCGGTTGGTGGTACACTGGTACAGTACCTCATTTTTTTTAAATCAATATTTAAAAGCTTGACTGTCAAGTAAGAGTCATTATAATACGTGAGACTATTCGATGAGGAAAGAAAGGCTACGTTGTTTTTTGCAATAATTCCATTCAATCAGTTTAATTCAAATATCTGCTCATACTTTTCTATAAACACTGATTTGAACTCACTTATAGCCTAGGCTTAAAAAGAGCTGAATTGCATTTTATCTCCAATAAGAATTCCATGACATGCTTTTCTTGGATTTGCTGCAAAAATGTGTAATACAGTTCTGCGTCAAAAAATTAAAAAAAATATTTTATAGTCGTCTGCCAATTCCATTTAAAAAAAAAACATTGTATAGGTGGTAGATGGATTTGTTTGCAGTTGATTCCTGGGTCTGAGGTCAGAAATAAAAAAGTGCGATGACTTTTTTTCTTTTTCTTTTTATGGCCAGCAGACAGAGATGCACAACTGCCCATGCTGCGGGTCTCACACCCAGGGTTTCTGTGGGGTTCCGCTGCAGTCTAACCCGAGACCTCGTGCCTGAAGGTTTTCGCGGGGTTCCGCATAGAGGGACAAGAAAACGAGCGAAATAATTGATGAAGGTATTATCGTGAAGGTTTTGAAGATTCATCGAGACATTATTTACCGGTGAAAACGGTGTTCTCGAAATGAAATTTTCGTACTCTGTGATGCTGTGCTTGGCTCAAAGCATGCTGGCCCTTTCGCAGGTCAGTGCTGAATATATTTCGACGCAAAAATAAAAACATATGCCAATAGAAAATGCGTTTAGACACAGCAGTTACCGAATTTTAAAAATAAATGCAAAATCGTGAAATGTAATTCTTACGAATGTGTTGCATTATTGGTAGTACTGTATTTATTTCTTTGATGTGGTAATTGTGACTGACTTTTCAGAACTGTTGATATGGCAGTAAAACAAAGAACTCACCGAACACAATGAGGCTTCGTAAAATAAGTAAGAAATGAAAAAATAAAAAGAAGTTTTGTGCTATTTTATACTTATTATAAATTAGCTTGATTTTTCCATCTCATGAAATCCCGTCTCACCATGTTTCAGCCAATAAATGACTTAACTTTCTCATTCGAAATTGCATTTTATACTCGTTATACTGTGTTTTTATTTGCTTTTGCAGGCAGTGGAGGAAAGTTCTTTGAGTGGCACTTCGACAAAAACGACAGACTATCCACATCACCCTCTGAAACTAACTGGTGAATCCATTTTTTCCTTCAAAACTGTCATTATATATGAAATATGTTTTAATTGACCTTGAAGGACTTGCATTCGGAATATAAATAATATAGACCTATAGAGAATAGACGAAGTTTAACTTTTTTCGCCATGGTGAAAATGTGGTCTGAACTTGGTTCTGATTTCTTGGGTCATGTTATTGAATTTTCTAGATTAAAATTCGGTATGCTTCTTTCAAGTCTTACTTATCAGAAGGATGAGAAAAAAACTATGTCACTATTACGCTCGAGATTGAAATCAAAATGTAAAAATATAGTTTCGAACTCAAAATAAATTTAAAAATGATATGATAACAAATTTCTAGATATTGTACGGGATCATCATATGCTACAGCAAAAAACATTATGAAATCTTTTTCTTGTGTGGAAAAAGTGTTACCGCATATATATACTCGTGCTCGAAGACCCGACATGAGGATAAATTCCATTTTTCTCAAATTTCTGCAAATTTGACTGGACTGAAACATTTGTTCAATTACAGTATTTTCCTTGAACACTTTCGGAATATTCCATCATACGTGATATTTGTGAATATTCCAAGAGGAAATTTCGCTGGAAAACACTGAAAAGTCTTGACAACTATACCGTCATTTTGTTTCTTGAGTGGCTTGTGTTACTCCGAAGCATTTTATTCATTCTTTACTTTTTTATTTTTCTTCAAAACACGATAAAATATGAATAATATTTAATCGTTGATTTTTCCATCTCATGAAATCCCGTCTCACCATGTTTCAGCCAATAAATGACTTAACTTTCTCATTCGAAATTGCATTTTATACTCGTTATAGTGTATTTTTATTTGCTTTTGCAGGCAGTGGAGGAAAGTTCTTTGAGTGGCACTTCGACAAAAACGACAGACTATCTACATCACCCTCTGAAACTAACTGGTGAATCCATTTTTTCCTTCAAAACTGTCATTATATATGAAATATGTTTTAAAAATTGACCTTGAATGACTTGAATTCGGGATATAAATAATATAGACCTATGGAGAATAGACGAAGTTTAACTTTTTTCGCAATGGTGATAATGTTGTCTGAACTTGGTTCTGTTTTCTTGGGTCATGTTACTGAATTTCATAGATTAAAATACGGTATGCTTCTTTCAAGTCTTACTTATCAGAAGGATGAGAAAAAAACTATGTCACTATTACGCTCGAGATTGAAATCAAAATGAAAAAATAATATAATAGTTTCGAACGAACTCAAAATAAATTAAAAAATGATATGATAACAAATTTCTAGATATTGTACGGGATCATCATATGCTACAGCAAAAAAACATCATGAATCTTTTTTTGTGGAAAAAGTGTTATACCGCATAGACAGTATATACTTGTGCTCGAATAAGACCCGACATGAATATAAATTCTTTTTTTTTAATTTCTGCAAATTTGACTGGACTGAAACATTTGTTCAATTACAGTATTTTCCTTGAACACTTTCGGAATATTCCATCATACGTGATATTTGTGAATATTCCAAGAGGAAATTTCGCTGGAAAACACACTTTTACTCCTCGAGAGACCGCGAAAAGTAGTTGGAAAATTTCCACAATTCACCGACAGACATCATGAAATTCCGTTCTCAGAGGAGCTGAAAGAAAATGTATACGACTCATCGTCTGGAATAGCTTCAGAAACTAATGGATTCGGAGATCCACTGCATTCCGGGAGGCATAACAAAAAGAAAATCAGACGGAGGAAAAGGCGAAAGAAGGTTGTACCATTCAACCCGACGCTTGATGACCCAGAAAGCAAGGTAAATTTTCCTCATGATGTCGTACGATTTATTGTATATGAGTCATCCTAGTTTTGCGTGTATATCTCTCAAACTGTGAAATTCATGAAACTCGAACAGTACGACCAAATCATTGAAAATTTGTTGCAAAATGTTATTCCATGCTGATCGTATGCAATCATGCTGAAAGTATGCGAAAGATATGAAGCACAGCAGATGTTTTATTTTTGAATTTATTCACTTCACGAGGAAGTGTCTCCATTCATTTCATCGAAACATTCGTGGTCCTAATCTACAAGGCCGTACCATTTCGGCGCACACTTTATCAACTTAGAGCGACACCTGTATCAACTTGCACTAAAACACCCGTAAAAGCATCTAATCGCAGCACTGACTGTCGCTTCAGCATATCGTACCCCAGTTATTTCCAACGCATTTTCATTCCCATACTGAAGACGTTTTATATCGTGCAATCTCCGGTAACTTCAATGAGAATAAAACATATTCTGTTGTTTCTTTTCAGCGACAAGAAGAATTTTCGCCGGAACTGCTGGCAGCTTGGGACCAATTGCGGCGTGAACTGGCACTGAATTCTGGATGAAAATAATTATGCAATGCGGAAGTCAATTAAGCAGAATGCGGGATGAGATTTTTAAAATTCGTCGGAATCTCCTCCCTTCGTCTTATCCTCTTAATTTTTCAGAAATTTTCCACCACCATAAAGGAAACGCCATTAATTTCCCCGAATAATGTGGACCTGAAGGAGAAGTTGCAAAAAAGTTGAGGGAAATTTTATTCCCGCGAATAGAGTCGGAATGCTTCTTGCGTTGTGTGTATGTCTGTGTCAAAGAAAATGCTCTGTACGCAGATTCTTTTGAAACATTAAAAGCTTTCAACAGAAGTTCTCTTTCATTACAAAATGAAACTGTCCCTTCTCATCCATTCTAATCCTTTTTAGGAATATATTTTTTAAATAAGTTCGCGAGGCTCCGAGATGTGCCAGTACTCTGATAATTGGTGAAGTACTGTATGTGAATACCGTATATCGTATAATTGAATCATTTTCTATGTTTGTATCCAAATTTTCATTTTTAAATTGATTCAATTATCCGCAGGATGAAGGAACAGTTAGTCTCAAAATATATTTGAGTGGATGACCTCCTCTTTTTTTCTTCAATCATACGTCTCTGAAGAAATTGGTCCAGTTTTGGAATCTCGTCTGCTGTTATTTGTAAAAATCTGTATAAGGTCCAAGCGAGATTGAAACAAAGTGATCATTCAGTGGAAAAAACAGACTTCATTGAAAAATTCTTCTGTATTTCAAAGTTTACATCAATAAGTTCCAAAATTTGTTTACACTGAACGTTTCGATCCGTTCGAATCAATTTACAGTAAAGAATAGTTCATCACTTCAGCACAAGGCTGAAAATATGGTCACTTAAAATGTCCTTTATTCATTTTTTTTTATTTGAACAGGGTACAGACGTCGATTTGAAGTGCGCTGGGATGAAATAAACTGAAATTATAGCGGATCATTTCAAGCATTTAATTGTAAACAGGGTGCCTCTAAATGTTCAGGGAATAATTCAAACCGACAGAAATTGAAAAAGTTGAAAAAGTATATTCTTTATAAAACGGAAATTCGTGAAGTCTCAGCTGAAACTTCTACGTTTATGAATAAATCTAGTATAATTACAAGAAATGACTTTTCCCCAGTTTTGTGGGTTTTTCTAATTTAGTAATGGGAAACAAGATTTTTTACTTGCATTTTTACGGTATTTCTTCTGCCAGAAATGTGTTGTTCTGCTGCTCACAAAGTTTTTCTCGGTTTGTTTAAATTGATTTGTTCAGAAAAACTACAATTTGAAGAAATTATCTTCTTTAGAATATGACACGATTTTTCATTGAATCTATATTCCATTGATGAGACGAAATATTTTTTGCTAATCTGAACGTCATCTTGATAAAGCAAACAGTATACATAAAATTGATCGAAATCCCAAATTTTCGTATAAAAAAATACCGAGGTTTTTCGCGCCCATGATGAAAAACATTGTTTGGACCTTGTGAAGGCTGAAAAATGGAAGATGAAAGTGAATTTATCTTATCTATATGGATGTGTCATGAAGCTGAATCACATGCAGATGATAAAAATTAAGCAACAAAAAATGGGAAACAAGGTTGGGTTTTCTGAAGCTTTTATGCAAGCATGCCAGTTGCATTATATGAGTACAAAAGTTTACGGAACCTCAGCATTGATGAATTGACTAAACCTGTGCCATCACAATGAACCCGCATCAGTGGAAAAACTGTTTGGTAAACAAACTCTTATCCCAAAAATAAAATCCCGCAGTAAAAAGACCTAACTTTGGTTGACAAACTTTTGCTCTCAAGAAAAAAATCAGAAATTTATCAATTCAAGATGTGGTTATGACCTTGAACTGTAAATGGCCAGTGGATTGCAGTCCCAACGAACAAGTCCAGGTAAAAGTTTAATATAGGCAGACTGAAGGATTACACAAAATTCATAAAGTTTTCCTGAAAAATATTTTGTTCCATTTTCAATTGCACTTTGGGTGCTAAGAACAGATTAATTGATTCTCTACTGGGGTCTATAGGAAAATCAAATTACATTGACAAACTTTTGCCATGAACCAATCAAGTTTTTTAACTGAGGCTCCACTGTAAATAAATGGGATCCATGGTTTCTGGTCCTACAGGTTTTTTTTTTTTTTGGCAGAAAAGAGGCCCAATTGAAAAGTGTTTTGAGTCTTGGGTATGAATGAGGAGTGAATTTCTCTGTTCAATGATATAATTGATGATGTGGTGCATTTCATGTATCCTGCACACACAGTTGAGAATTTTGCAGAAAATGTTTTCGTCCCTGCAGGATACAGTACATGAGTTGATTTCTAATTTTTCTGAAAAAAATGCAGATTTTACCTGATTTGAACCCATTCTTTGTTGAAACGGAGGTTTATTTTTAGAATTAGGTATAATCATTGTAATGATTGACTATTTGTACATTGAAGTTGGCTGTTTCTTATTAGAGAATTAAAGGATTTGTTCCGATTTTTTGAATACTTTGTTATTGTTTTTTAAAACCAATAATAAGCCAACTGTGTAGAAAATCCAGAAGTGTTGCTCCGGTGGTACTTTCCTGTTATCACAGTACCTACTTTCCGTGCACCTACCAGGAATTGTGAATTTCTTTTTTCCACATTCTGCTGAAACTCATTTTGGGAGGCAGTTAGGTAAGGTCAGGTTATGTTATTTACAAAAATCTTTCAATCAACATAACCTGACCTAACCTAACTTTACGTAACCTCCTCCCAAAATCAGTTTCAGCAGAAACCCAAAGAAAGCAGAAACTTATTTTGGGAGGTGGTTAGGTAAAGTTAGGTTAGGTCAGGTTATGTTAGT
>CAJPEX010004758.1:0-19737 GCA_905338405.1 Notodromas monacha | reverse complement strand
AAAAGCACATCTGCTCGGCTGCAGTTGCGCCCTCAAACAATGCTTTCACAACAACCGGTCCACTGCATGAACCTGCATCCCATATTTTCCCCAGGATCGTCTGTCAACAGCAGTTCACGTAGAACTTTAAAATACCACCGATACATTTTGCCGTGATATTTGTAAGTGTAGACCCACAACTTGGGGGAAAAAAACATGGGGACAGTGAGAAAAAGTGCAGAATTGTATTGGGAAAATACTGTATCGACACTATAACGATTGATACAACGAAGGGGCAATAATGCATTTCTTCACTTTCTTGATGGCTTAAAACTAAAGAAAGCACGCCACGGAGAGGAAATTCGTAGGAGAAACTTCCAGGAAAAGAAGGATGTGCAGAAATGATTACTGACAAACATGAGACGTATCTGATTTGAAATAAAAATAGGAAAAGTGAAAATTTAGAATTAAAAATATTTTTTTCTAGAGAGTCGATTTGTACAGTGAAGTCCGAATTCAAGGACACGGAAACCAGATGAATCTTTCATGGCGCAATAAAAAAATGCCAAAATAAAGAAAAATTTACATGAACATACAGCATCACTGTATCGTAGCTGAATTCAAAAATTTTGTCTCTGAAGTACCATTATGAACATACAGTATAATTTCATAGTGAGGAAGAAGTCCCTTCGCGTGTTAACAAGTAAGACTGGGCTACTAGCAGTCTTGCATCAATGCTTCGTTTTTGTCGCTCGTTAAAGAGTGGACTGGTTTGGTCGGAAAGGGCTCGTTGGCTATGTACTTGAGTTGATTTCGTGGGAAATTCCCATGAGGGTCATCTGCTCGTCGTCGCGGAAAAAGTGGTGGAAAGACAAAAATACATTCCATCAATGACGCTGAACCTCCACACGAATTCCGGAGATGATCGAAATTAACACGGATAAGCTTGCGGTGCACCCTAGAACAGTGCGTTCAAAAAATAAAACGCTAACGTTCCTTTATGCGTTTCGTGATGATGCGGTCAACCAGACGAATTCGTTCTACGAGCACACCTGGTCGTATATCACAACTCGAGTAGCCACAGGGCAAATTTTTTTTTTAACTTTAAAGGTTCCAAATATGCCTTAAATATACAGTTCAACACCCTCGACCGGAAACGGGCGATGCGGCTCGGAGTAAGCCAGGATCTCACGTCTACGACATTTCCCACAAATGAGGTATTTGTATTCCCACGAATACTAGCAAAAGGTCGCACAATAAACCACCAAAATGAAAAAAAAAATGCTATCACTGATATCGAATGATTTTCAAGTCTATTTGAAAATTGGAAATGTTGTGAAACCCTTCCGCAATTCTACATTCAGCATTAATGAAACGTTGGGTAACATCAATAAACTTACCAAACCAGTCCTTTTCACAGCCCGTCAGGGACCACGATGCAAGAATA
This sequence comes from Notodromas monacha, assembly GCA_905338405.1. NCBI lineage: Eukaryota > Metazoa > Arthropoda > Ostracoda > Podocopida > Cyprididae > Notodromas > Notodromas monacha. The sequence continues at coordinate 18,311 of CAJPEX010004758.1, read as the reverse complement.
GCAGGAATATAAGATTCAACAGCCGGCAACTCTGCAGCAGCAAGTATTCCTTTTGAATTTACTGATTCGAGTTCTGCGGGCACAAGATTCTGGAGAGGTAAAACTTGTAACCTCTCCGGTTTAGGTGAAAGGCCTAGGCAACCCGTAACGTGCTACGGGAGGAGTAGGAGCTTAGCGACTTGTATTAATGTCATGCTCTATTAAAGTAATTTTTAAAGATCAAGAAAAATATCACGGATTCCACCAATAAACTTTAATATCCACATTAATCGATGGACGGAATGGGATCAAAGAAAACAATTTTACCTTGAACCGAAAAAGCTTTGTACGGACTTTGCAGCATGCACATCCAAGAATGTAGACAGTTGAGAGAAGTGTCAGCGTTGCAGCACCAGCAGCAACGAAATCCCAGTGATTCTCCATTTCGAACAATAGTACATACTCTTTACACGACTCCGGAAATTCAGTTCCTGAACAATGAAGTGAGCAATTCAACATTAAATCTTCGATCTAAGTCACTGTACACAATTAAACACAACAAGTATTCGAGCCTGCCACAAAAGTCACATCCACACCGCACAGACTCGCGCGATCTACTGGCATTATTCGCACCAGCAAGCCCGTACTACGCAGCCATATTGCTCACAGAACGAGTCATGATAAGCACAGATCGACGCGCGTATGAACCTGAGTCGAGTCGTTTCGTCTCTCGAAGTGAAGTACAGTACTGTACAGTACCGTACTGTATATTGACGATGTTGTGCAGTTCAATTGCTATCTCTTCGAATTTCCACAAAAACACTAAAACGCAGAGAAAAAGCATTAGTGCTTTTCTATACGTCGTGTCTTCCCGATGTTGAGCAGTATAAGCACATTATACCTTTCAAGCTGTTTTTTCTATCTTGGATCATACGATAAGCATCCATTCAAATAGAGGAAATCCATTTCTAATCCACAAGCCACAACCTTGAAAGAAAAATGCGTCTCGGCGAAAGAAAAATGTCGAAAATATTCAAAATACAATATGCATTTTCACCGATTGAAAAGGAAGAAATATAAATCCTTTCACTTGCATCGGAAAAATTATAGATAATTGTAACCGAGGTCGTCGTACATTGTTTGCCGTCGGAAACGAGAGCGCGCGGATTCTATTCCTGTTTTGTTACGCCTCCAAAACTAAAAAAAAATCATAATTATTTCTTAATACAAATAGTCTCAGATGTCAATTATATGTGGCAGGTGGTCTCTCGGAAAAACTTCATATGTTCCAGATGCTATAGCTGCCACAATAATAAGCAGAATAAGACCCATGCTGCGTCAATACAAAACACGCCCTATATTGCTCGTGCGCGCATCTCATGCTAAATTTAATGCCCGGGAAATACTGTCATCGCTTCTCAAATTTCCCATGGATTTACGTCTTTACGACTGCCGATGCATCCTATACATAGATGCTTCAGGAAAAACAAGCTCTATATGCTATATCCACAATCACGAATTTTCTCTTCCGCGGTTTAAAAATAAATCCTTCGTACAATACTGTACGCCTGAAAACGAACACCAAGGAGAGTAAAAATGGTTGCAGTTCAAATCATAGAAGTGAAAATTGAATGCACTAATGAGTGACTATGTCCTCAGTTTGAAAAAAAGGAATTTATTGCAACGGAACGAAAAATAAAGTTCTGTACAATATTACAGACCGACAAAAGTAATATGCGTTTAGAAAGGTATGCAGAAGCATCACTGGACATTAATCCCCCCATTTTTAAAGTTTTTATGCTTACCTATTTCATGTCGGTAAAAGAGTGTTTAAAATGCCTGATGAGCCCGGGAAGGTTCCAATAATTCAGAAATGTTTTATTTTTCTTGCACGGGTNATGCAGAAGCATCACTGGACATTAATCCCCCCATTTTTAAAGTTTTTATGCTTACCTATTTCATGTCGGTAAAAGAGTGTTTAAAATGCCTGATGAGCCCGGGAAGGTTCCAATGATTCAGAAATGTTTTATTTTTCTTGCACGGGTCAACATGCGGCAATAGTATTGAAATCGTAGTGGGTGCTGAAAAATAATTCAACTCATCATATTCAAGACCTTTTTGAGCGACGAAACGCGCTTCAATAGTATTTCAACAGGGTACTTAACCAACACGTGATACACCTGTTTCAGGAGCACATACGTCGGGAATTTCTTCATGGTTTCCAGCAATTTGTGCTTTCTTGTATTACAAGTCCAATAACTGGAAGTCTTGTTCTCGGTAGAATATTTTTCAAACATTTTGATGCATAGTTGTTTCTATGCACATACGTCGGGAATTTCTTCATGGTTTCCAGCAATTTGTGCTTTCTTGTATTACAAGTCCAATAACTGGAAGTCTTGTTCTCGGTAGAATATTTTTCAAACATTTTGATGCATAGTTGTTTCTATTTTGTTTTTCTTCAACCACGATAACTACTAAAAGCCCTCATACAAGTCTGAGTGAAAACGCGTTACGACATCTGGAGTACTGGAGATCTCGACATGCGGACACAGCAGATGACAAACCAATTCTGTTCGCATCTCGGGGCGTCACTCTACCGTAGCACAATCAAAAGCGACTATTTTCATCTCGCACAAAAACGACATGGTCAACCATGTCATGCAGAATACGAGGCTTTGGATAACTAAATATGATGTTATATTGAATTACGGTGTCCTAAACTCGATTTATGGACACAGTTGCCATAAGAGTTGAATCCCTGTAAAGCAAACAAAGAACAAAATTAAATTGAATCCTTCACTGTGTGGTACTTTACTGGCCCATAAACTTGTACCCAAACACCTGCACGTACTGAAAATGGCAAAAAGCGGCTGAAAAACGAAAAATGTAGGAAAATTCATTAAAAAAAATATTTCCTCACTGGTAATACACGTAATATATGACCAACGCAAAGCCATCAATCATGGGTAATTCAAGTTTCCATAATCTGGATTATTCAGAAGCTTCCAGAAACCTCGTAAAATTTTAAAAAGCATCGGCTCACGCTTGTGAGATCAATTATTTTTTTCTTGGCGGTAGAAGCAATATATAAGGCGGACGAAAAAAAAGATCGACAAAATTCAGCAGCTGAAATATTTCCAAGGAGTCCTAAAAGCGCGACCCAGTCTATAAAAGTGACGGAATTTTCATTTACTAAAAATGCTTCTACATTCTTGGACGACCTACGCGGAGCTGAGAAATTTGCGTCAATGGTAAAAAGTACAGTCAGTAAAAAAAGGGAGGTAAAAAAAAAAGTGTGAAATTGATGATGCAATTTTCAAGTGACTGCTGGTGCTGATGCAAAAAATGGTTTTATTTTTCAACTGCAAAAAAAGAGACACCGTTCTTATTTCTCCAGAGTCAGTCGATATATAACCCGGACAGTTGACAAATTCTTCGGTACATGCTTCAGTGGAACACGGGGTCAGCACGCTGTTCTTTTCAGCTCAGCGCCCTTGTGTTGTTCCCCCCACCCCCCGTTTTTGTGCTTATCGTATTACGCCAGGTTTCAGGTCGGTGCGAAGGCAAGAATGTCACCGCAGTCGTTAGCGTGACCTGAGCACGTCGGCGACGAAAAAGGTCACTGCATTGGGAGTGCTGTAAAGGATAATACTGTAGCTCATGAAACTTCTGACCGGTTTTCGCTTATTATCACAGGAGTGAGCCACGCGATCGGTGATTCGCGATTTTTCTCGAGTTCTGAGGGATTGTAGTTGCCCATGCTTCATTATTCTTCACATGTTTAAAGTTTTGCGAAGTGAGCTGATTTTTCAAAGAAAGCACAAATAACGAACAAACTTGGACGCTAGGAAGATTCAGATCACGAAGTCCGAGTTACTGAATGAAGCATCAATAAATGGTGAATATAAAATATTGCGCAAAGAAAACTCGCGGCTTGCTTTGCGGGAAGAAAGAAGATACAGTACTGTACTAGCTGACTCGGAAGTTACATTATGAATGGGGAAATGCAAAGAGGAGTTCCACGCAAAAAGGCAATTTTTATTTGAAAATCTAATTTGAAAAAAAAAGTTGATGATAAGCAAGACACGCGAAAGTTGCTTCCTTTGCGCCGAAGTAATAAATCGGAAATTCAACATAAGATGCGAACTGTAGATACGAACCAGCTTCAGTTAATACACACATCTTCAACACAGTACAGTACTGTATATCCACTTATAGTACTTGAATATAAATTAAATCATGCATGTTTTTCTAGAGGAATCTTTTATAGCAAAAATTTAAACAGATAAATTCGACTGCGCAAAATCAAATGTGACTGGAAATACGAATTATAAAAGCAGCAAATATCACATCTCTGATTGTGAGATGCCTGCGAAAAATGTACAGATCACAGGTCGAACTTGATAAGAAAATTAATCGAACTAACCCTTCCAAAACAGAAAAAAAGCAAACGGATGCTGTTAAATTGGAGGTCAGTCTCAGGAGAGTTCCATAAAATACAACTAATTCATGTACATGATCAATTAAATGGAAGCGTTTTTCATCATACTCGAAAAACAAATTCGAGAACCCACTTCCTGCATTTTTAATAACAGCTCCAATAAAAAAGTAAAAATTATAGAGCGACTATCGCACATCCTTTTGTAATTTCTTTTGCTGAAATTTGTGCAACAGCGCTTTCAATTTTTCTCAACTATCGCACACCATTTTGTAAACTTTTTTTGCTGCAATTTATGCAAGAGTGCTTTCAATTTTATAAGGCTTAAACGAAATGTATGGTACAAAGCTCACGAAAGTAGGAATAATTAATGTAATTACTGCATTTCTCAAGTCATCTTCTCGCTCCATGTTGAGTTATCTAAAATAATCTAATTAAAAAGGCCTGCCGAGGAAGGAACAATTTTCGAGAAGCACCTGCATGTCTGTCATAATTATTTTTGAACAGGCACGAATTTCCTCTGAAATGTAAAAAAAAAAATGGTCTACCCCGCAACATAAATATATTTCCCGGGGCACCTAAAAGATATTTTCACAAACTGTATCAGATTCCACCTCATTTGAATTCGCTTGTCAGCGTTCTTTAAGAAACCTCGATTTTTTCCCGATTTGCAGTAGCATTAAACGAACGACCTTAACTAGCTATTAATTCATTAGACATTCCAGTATTCACATTAATTAATACGAAGTAATACGATTTGAGTCCTTAGACAGGTTGAAGACCGCTCGGAGGTTCTAAAAAAAAAAGTTGACATGCTGCAAGAAAGTGCAGATAAACCCGCTTGTTCATCTCCGGGTTCCTGCGAATACAACCGATTGGCACACGATGTTTGCGAGCAAACCTTGGCAATGCAGGACGAATATCATCAGTTCGACTTCAGATTAAAAGGTGAGATGGGAATTCCTCATTAAACTATCAATTATCCTCTCTTCAATATCCCATATTTTTCAAAACGTATTCTTCCCTTCACGTGAGACACAAATCCAGTGGAGATTCATGTTCAACGACGAGGCGATCATAAATTTTCTTGCTACATACCGTAAATCCCACAGTAAAAATTTCTTTGCTCTTGAAGCTTTTTGCGCAATTATAAAAACAGTGAATTAATAATAAAATAAATATATAAAAACGGAATCCTTATTTATGAGGCATTAAATCCTTGAGCGTGCTTCCGTGATCTGCACTAAGACAGGCGTGGGACTTGAAACTTGTTGAACAACTGCTGGATTCAGCAGCAAAAGATGACGCACAGAAAAGGAAGGACACTGTTTTAACTTGAATTACTTCCCAATCTTCAGTTTGAGTTTTTTATGATGCTCTTATTCGAAAGGGTGAAGCCGTAAAATTTTTTCCCCTAAAACGCCGACCTTCAACGTTGCACAAAAATATTTTCATTCAAAATAATATAAAGTTACGAACTGCGTCATACCATGCTTCAATATCAAATTCCGTCGCATAAAATTTCTGAAGATATTTTTTCTATTCAAGTGCATTCATCAAAGAGGCTTCTTGCTTGATCAATTTTTCAGTATTTTATTTTGCAACCTCGAATACATTTCGTAGTTTTTTCCAGTGGGATTTATCAAATGGTGCAACGCAAAATAATGATTCCTGCGAAGAACATTGAAAACACAACACAGTAAAGATAAATTAATTCGCGCGCACATTCACAGACAGAAATAAATGAAAGATGAACAGGAATAAAAAGTAGTGATGACATTCCTCTTACGTCATTGAAAGTTATGTAATGAGCGTTTTAATGAAAATAAAATTTTGGAAAAGATGAAAACCTTCCCCAGCGTTTCCCTTGCAGAGCATTCTCTTCACAAACATTAGTGCAAAGATCTAATCAACTTTCATGAATTGCATTTAAAAAACATAAACTCACAGGTATTTTAAAATAAAACTTCAGGTTCCTTCATTGACGCGGATTCATCTCGTGAAAAGCGCCGACTTCAGTTCTCGGAAAAAATGAGCTGCATTATCTGAAATTCGTTCTCGCAGTGGGAGGCTGAATTGCTAAAAATAACTTCCTGCTCCCACTCCACTAACAAAAGCGGAGCATATTTCTTTCAACCAGAGTCTCACCAGGGCCCACATGCAAAGGTGTTCGGGTAACGAACGGGAATTTTTTTTTTATCTCACATGGGGGCCCTTATCAATGACGCGTTTTCGTCGATTCCTGGAGCACATTTCAGGACAAAAGGACGCCAACCCCCAAAAAAGATTTTCGCCTGCTTCATCTAAGATCATTTCAGAATCTTTTTTTTTTCACACATCATTAAAAAGAATAGTGAAGTTCTACTGCGCGAAAGAAGAATCACTCCCACACGTACAGACGTCACACGTCAGTCACGAAAGAATCGATGCCCCCAGGCACCGAAAAAGTGCATGTCCTCGCAAAGATGGCATCGACAATCACGAACATGCAGGTCACATAGGGCACTTCATCCCCGCTTCAAAATTATTTCTTCTGTAACAAGAGATGGAAACAAATTTCTTCTCTTTTCCAGAATGTAACAAAGGGGGATTCTTAAAACGTCCAGTAAATCGTCCGAAAAATTCAGCTCGCCTCATCAATGCAAAAATAGTACAGGGAAATATGCTGACTAACCTTCAAAAACTATAATCGTCGATCCATGCCCTTTTTTTGTAGTGGTTGAAGATGCGAAACAATGGAAGTTTCGATCTCACGAAAGGCAGTACGCGAAGAACTATGCGGGGGAAAAGTGGAGCTTGTGTCTTTTTTTTTTTTTTTCATATTACGCTTTTTTTCTCACCGGAAAAATTTAAAGACGGTATTGAAATATTTGGCCGATTATTTAAGCAAAGAGTTGCCTCATAAAACTAAATTTGAAGTTCCGAATGAGATTCAGCAGAATAAGTCATCAAACATGATGTTCAGAAGCCCCAGGATTAAATGAAGGAAGAGTGCCGATTCAATTATGAATAACTTCCTTCAAAAATGAAACATAAAACATAAATATCCAACGGAGATGTTTAATTAATTTTTAGGACATTTTCTTGAAAATACTGCACCGTGCCGGAAACATTTTAGGTTGCTTCTAATTTTTACATACTGTATTATTAAGAGACAAGGAATTTGATTGCGCGGAAGAAAAATGCCAACATAAAATTAATTCACCAGTTGTATTTTGTTGCTTTTGTTGATGATTCGTGGGCGAATCGTGAAAATGTTTGAGAAATATCGCCTGGTTCGTTTTTCCGCTTTTCTTTTCTCGTCATCAGGAAACAAAACCTGTCGTTTCCGCGGGGCAAAACGGGGTTCAACAAGCGAAACCCATTTGCGGGATGAGTCAGGGGCGGCACTTCAGCGAAACTCCAGTTTTCAATCACTTCACCAACAAGGGCTTGCTAATTAACCTCAAGAAGTATTTGACATTAAAAACTCGGCATGGCTTGTCCACTCAATCACAAGATTCACAACCACCACTGACGCACAACGGCCAACGTGACTTCCACAAGGACGCTTCGTTAAGTACAGTAAACACTCAACTCGTCAAACCCGGATCAGTAGGGCATTCCGTAAAGTTCTCGGAATTGAATCTGTCTTTGATGACACGGTTTCACAGGTTGATGCGACCTTTACTGCGGCTTGACCCTTTTTCCGGCGTCTCGTTAAAAAAAAAAGGCTTCCAGAGTATAAATACATCACGACTCGCTGAAATACTAGGGAGGATTCAAACTTTGCCTGTAATTAGAAATGAAGTTCTTTCGTGATCGATATTTTTGTCAGAATAACAAATAATCATCAAAGACTCAAAACGAGCTCTTCCTAATTTTCTGAGAATTTTCTCCATTTTAGACCATCTTCAGGGAAAATACGATTAATTGCGCATTTTAAATTGAAAGTCAACCGTTTCTTGCAGCATAAATACACTGAAAAAAGTTAGAAACGCTTTTGAGAAACACAATACTGTAGTCAGCTTTTGTTAATTGCCCCCAATAACATTTTACGATCCATCAAAAACGTTGGTAACACTTGCATTGTCTGCAGAAAACATGTAAATGTATAAGAAGACCTCGTTTCCACACAAGGTTTTGAAGTTTGTATTTTCATTTCAGCCTCGGAAAAATATGGTAACGTGGTCGTAACATTATGAAATATTAATCATTAACATTCCTTCCATCAGTATGCATTCCACGATAAACAAGAAGTGAGATTGCTGATGCGATTCATGAACCAGCTTTTGCATACACGGCGTTTATGTCCACGTTGATCATTTCAGATACTGTATCTGAGGTAAAAGAGACGCATGAAAAACGTTCTCAAGGATTTTTCTTCTAGACTTTCCGACTCAAAGGAAAAATCGGCGAAGAATTACATTGCCAATACCCGGGAAATGAAAATTTGAAACACGACCTTCTCAAAAAACCCGAGAGGACAATAGCTGCCAGTCCGACGCAACGGACGTGTTTCGACATTCAGTACTTGAAAAAGACATTAGTGAAAAACAATTCGAAAATTCTCTTATGAAAACAAAAAATACTTGATGTCATTACACCCTCTTGAATCTTTTGCAGTCATTCTTCAAGTTGTTCATTCTTGCAAAACTTCGACAAACTACGGCTCACACAGACTGAAAACCAAAAAAAAAAAAACAATGATTAAAGTACCCAACAAAAATTTTTATGACTGAAGAAAAATGGGCGAAGAGCGTTAGTTTTTTTTGCCAGGAAGTTGAGCAACATTTTGAAACCTTTCCGTCCCGGAAGATACGAGCAGCGGGAAGAAAAGAAGTCGGTCTTTGAGAAATCTGAGCCGAAATCGACAAAACTTTGTTTCACACAATAGAATAACTCAATGAGACGAAAGAGGAAAATTATGACAAGACGGCGTGTGAGGCCCTAATCGATTAGCCCATTTCTGGTCCACGGGAATCACGCCTGATGGAATTATCAGCTTCTCTTTTAACAAGGTTTTATCTGGTTGATAAAACGTTTCCCCAGTTTTGTTTGTCCTGACTGCGCATATCAAAAGAATACACGTGAAACAAATTTCTAACACTCACATTTTTTTTTTCCACCGAGTGCTTTTCGAGTCTTTTTCTAAGTTATGCACTTCATGCGTCCATATTTTCCTTTTCATGTCAACCTCCAAAATTTTTATATGGAACGCGAGCCACTTTCTGTTCGTAAATTTATCCGATTTCAGCCAAATGTAAAAATGTCTAAATAGCCCCCTCATGCTTTTTAAAGTGGAATAGATTTAATTATTAGGGATAATATAATGCCTGCGGGTGAGTTTAAGATACTTTTAACCTGACAGGGCACATCTCGTAAACAAGTTGGAGAAAATAAACAAATAGGATTGTTTTGCACTCTTGCTATACAGGGCGGGCCCAAAAAATGAAGCGATTTTTAAATTCGGATATCTCCGTTGAAAATTAAGCTACAACAATGAAAAAAGCACCAAATGAAAGCTTATTAAATTTTCTTTCAATTGGTTTTAAGTTTGATGGTCCTAAGTGTCATCAAATGGTCAAACAAACCGTTTGAATTAAAATAAAAAAAATGTTGTCACGCGACTCTTCCCGCTAAAGTGCTGTCTCCAAAACCTCCCAAAAACTACCTTAAAATTAGGACAACCTACATCAGAGCACCAGAATCAAAATCCGAGATGAGTACAAACAGGAAAAAAGCCCATGAATAATTTCACTTTTTTTCGGCCCACCCTGTATATTTGGTAAGAAAAAATCCGATGATAAATGACGCCTCGATTTTTCGTGTCTATTTATAGAGTCCAAGAAAACCGAAGAACAGCAAAAACAGCTGGTGAAGCTCCTCGGCAATTTGCTGACGATGAAAAAGGCAGCCAAATCCCCCACAACGCATTACTGGCGATGCAACAAAATCTCGGATATTTTGCAAACCTGCGATTTCGCGGCGCTCGAAGACAATGGGAAATATAATCCATCTCTCAAAGAAGCCCAAGGGATCACTCGTTCTCAAATACGCTGGTGGTTCAACAAGGATCAAGTGGAGGAAGTCACTCAAAAGCTAGCGGTTTTTCTGGGCATTAGCTTGGGACTCGGCGATGCGAAAGACGAGGTTACTCTGAAGGAAACCATGGGTGAGCAATTCCCGTCCAAAAACACTAAAAAAATAAAAATAAAAATGAAGAAAAACAAAGAAAAAGCTCAGGTCTCGACGGATAATCGCGGGAAAAGATTGACTTCAGCTGGAAAACGACTCGTAACTCGTGAGATATTTTTTTTTTTGCGAGGGATGGTCCGTCCATCAGAGGTTCCAGACCATGAAGAAAGAATTTTTTTGTGATTTCAAAAGAAAAATGCTTGAGGAAACGAGGTAAAAGAAAATGACGTGAATCACATAACTTCATCACTCAGGTACGAAACAGCGGTGTTTATTGTAACATTCGCTTATTCATTAAAATGCGGGTTCTAGAGTGAGCGTCGAATCAATCGATTTCCATCAAACTGAGGAGACCCACTCAACAAGTTTAAAGTTCTACTTGATAAAACGACAGCTTGTACACAATTAATTTAATAAGAAACAGTACAAAAATGCAATCATATTCTTTAAAATATTGAAATCATTAATAGGAGAGGCATTTTGCCTCATATACACAATCCTACTTTTTTGTGGAGAACCCTAATATGTACCCATCAATTGCTGTTGTTGCCATCACAAAAACATTAGGGACTTTATGAGATACAGTAGTAAAATAAATTCATGCGAAAGTTTCGAAGGAATTTTTATATTTATAGAGGCAAAAAATTATACGATTCCGTAGTCAAGGAGGAGCTCAGTTGAACGGCGCCCAGTTGACACTTGAAGGCTTGCTCTCTCGCATGACCTTCAGTTACAAATATAAAAACCCATTTCCAGCTTTCACTTTGATCTGCATTTTAACATGACTGGACGAATATATTTCATGTCAAGAAAATATAGATGAATAAGGCATAAGAAATTTCGAATATCATCTCAATTGATGGCAAACGTCTCAGACAGTAACGGACCATTATTCATCATCTTCGTCTCTCGACATCTACGAAAAACAGACCTTGAACTTTTCTTCAAAAAGTCACACTGCAATGCCCTTCTCGAGTTTCATGAAATTTTAATCGCATGACCAGAGAAGAAAAACCTCGTTCTTCCTTGATTAAGTAGCCCATTTTTCAAAACAAGAACCCCGCTGCGGAACTAACTCAAAAAGGCTTTTCTCTCGCGAACAGAAATGCGGCAATAAAATCGTAATCCTATGTCGCAGGAATTTGAAACAAGTATTTCGTGGGAAATAACTGAGAGAAAAACTCCGACAATTCCACGTAATTTCGACTTCCTTTCGTGAATAAAGTTCCGAAATTGGCTGACTGCGATCACACGAAGGCACATCAAGTGGTACAGTACTGTACTTCTATATTATTGAAAAAGCTGAAATGTTCCGTCGTCGTTCGCATAAATTTACCACGAATCATTCGTAAATGCACGCTTCATGCTTCCGTGAAGCCATTTCTGGCACCTCATTCAAATTCTAATCTTGACTTAAAAAATGGAGATTGCGCCTTGTAATAGGTGACGTCTTTTAAAGAATTACACGTGAATTGCAAGCCTATTGGGTAGTCAACAATTTTGCAGTACAGGTATTTCGGTTACTGGCGTCTTGATGAATGATTGGGCACCATTCTAGCAACAAAAATAAGTCTGAAGCATGGTCGCTAATATGCTCAGAAAAATGGCACTTCGATTTTAAAATCTGAGAAAACATTCGACAATATAATTTACTAAACAGTTTTTCCAAATCGACACGGTAGCCAAAGTAAAATTTGTTTCTCAAGTTAATTGATTAAATCTGCCAAAAAAGATTTCAAAGAAGGCTTTCTTTCGCACTTCGTCATTATAAAGTACTGTAGCATATTTTGTTTCAAAAGAAATTGTCGTACAGTTATTGCATCTTCGCAAATTTTTTGTTTAATCTTATTAAAATAATTTTCGAAATTTTCTGGGGCAAGGGTATACAAAAGTCATGAAGGCCAGCATTTTCTAGAAATGTCGAACGGATCAATTCCTTAAAAGTTCAAGTCACATTATTAAATAAAATAAAATATCTTTGCGAATTTGGAATCGATACGTCATCCTACAAAGATAAACTTCTCCCTTGATAGATTTTCTTGATAAATCACCAACTACTTGAATGTTTCACCTCCATTAACCGAGGAATAAATGTGATCCTGCTCGGTCTCTTTGATTTCTAATGCCTCCCATTATTGATACAAGTGATTTGATTTGTTCCAAAATAGCTGCTCTCCGAAGCATTTTCTCACACTCCGAAGCGAATCGGTTCCTGGAATCTGGTCTGGACGACCGCGTGTGGAAAATTCGCGACCTGGAGCAGATCGTCGGTGGGATCCGAATTTTTAACAAATTCTCCCGACACGACGTCGGCCTCGACATTTACGACGGTGCGAACGACAGCACTTAAAGCTGAGGTCCCCGACATTCACTCCCTGCACAAAAAAAGAGCCACTTCATGCACATTACCTCAGAAATATAATAAAGTTCAAAGAAAAAACTGAAACACAAAGTTCAAAGACGAATCCGAAACATAAAGTTCGAAGATAAATATGAAACACTGTCATGAAAAAAGGCGCGGAAATATTACCACGACCTAAAAAAATTAAAATTTATCAAATTTTAAAACACAGAATCGGAACCTATCAATAAATGCATAACTCAGACAGCAACTGATCTGAAAGGAGAATTAAAATATTCAAGAATATCAAGGGTTTGCTTGACATACCTCAACAATCCTTGTTCTAGCGTAAAAAATAGACCGAGGTCAGTGAATCAATCAATAATTTCCCAGCTTCCCCGGAAATAATTCATATTTATCATCTGAAAAATAACCACGCTATGTAATTAAAATGCAAAACGAAAAACCAATTTCAGCACGAAATTGATCAAGATTGAACGTAGAAGCATTCATGAATAATTGAAAGTCTAATCTTCTTTCGGAGCGTGGGTGAAAAAAAAACGAAATTATTTCGTTCGAAAAATGATCTCAGTTTTACCATTACTTCAAAATTAGCTGCGCAATATTCATTCGAAGCTACGGGTCATATTGGAATCTTCTTCAGGGTAAAATGTCGAGCTCCAGATTTTTCAATAATATATCGTACCAACGCCATATTTTCGCCACAAGCTTTCCAAGTTCCGCAAAAAATAAGTGCCGTCAATATCCGAAATATTCAAAACATAACTTCATATAAACTAAGTGTGTTTAATCTTTTAATCCGAAAATAAGACTTCTCTTGAAAGCAAGCACTTATGTAAATGTAAAATGAAGACCAGGCCTTTTCTTTCCGAACACGGCGTCATTCGGTAATCTGCGACAAATTTCCAAATAAAGGACGAGGAGAAGTGGAAAAACTTCTGGAAACTTCGCTGACAACAATCAAAGACTACGAAGACACGTTGAGAACATCTTGCGAGAATTTCATCCAAATGTTATCACAAGCACGTCGGGTACAGCTGAAAAATGAGACCCAGCAAGACTGCGGCACAATATTTCACATCTGCTCTGCTAAGGCTGTCCAACGTTGCTTGATCAACTCCCGACAAGCCGAACTCTTCCTCAAGTAAGTGGATAAAGAAAAAGAGCAGTGAAACATTTCATTTTATACGGCTCTATGCTGTCCAGCACTTTTCTTCGAACAACTTACTGAAGTTAGATCGATGATACCATATATAGGGACTCCACGCGGAATTGCATGACAAGTTTAGATCGATTAACCAAATCAGAGGAAATTATGCGGCCAAGAGATATAAGAATTCAATGTCTGTCTTTTTTTTTAAACAATTTTAAACATTTTTTGCTTAGAACAGCTAGCTGTGAGATCGCAACGAGAACAAATGAAGAATAAACTCAAAGAAGATACGCCAGAACGAACCATAGCAGCCATAACAAGAATACTGATGCCTTCGAAACCTAAGTAATGACTTTTTCGGAATACAAAGTTATTTGAGTTAATCAAGCCTCTTGCAACTTGTTCCAAAAATCCCCGAAGGACTGGAATCAAATAACCAATCATCAGATGATTTACTGAGCTTGAAAGAAATATTTAAATCTTGAAGATTTTCTAAGTCGATCCTTGATTGCATTCAAGAAAACTTTCTTTGGCCGTTAAAAAGTTAACACACGGAAAAATGTAAAATTTGAATAATTTAGCTATAGCTTGTTGAACAAGAAAATATTCTTTCAGACATTTTTACTGATCAGATCGTGTAGTTTTGATTTTCACAAGGACATTTTAATGTGCGATACAGCTGTGATATTCCTATATTTTGGCATGGCTATTTTCAAAGTATTTCCAGGAAAAGAAATACATTACCACAGACTTGGAGGTGAATACAGGAGCATTTTTGAATGCCTCTCTCCAGTTTTCAGATCTCTGAAAGCAGGTGTTTCCGTCGGAGATTAAATGAAATTATTGTATAGAAGCCATGTTTTTTGTTTGCGTGCTCGAACTGCAAGATATTACGAGCCAAGATGATGAAAAATTTTCGCGACCGGTATTCTTATTGAATGAAAATGTTTTTTTTTCAGGAAACTTCGAGAGAAGATGTCAAATATGAATGACACTCTGCGTGCGTTATCAAAGCACCTGGAAAAATGCTGCTCCGCCGTCGCAAATTGTACTTCAGACGTTTCAGAAGTCGAATCAAAATACGTGCTCGTGAGTGATGCCATTTCCTTTCCATCAGAGATAATTAAAAGGTACGGTTTCGTGAATGGCATGGGTCATAATTTGCTTACTTCATGCAGCCGTACTTTGGTGCCATCTGGGAACTTTGGACCGCTCACGATCCTGTCATGCGGTCAGCGAAATCTGTGGTCGAACTTGCGGAGAAAATATGGACACTTACTTCGGCAAGTTATTCTTCTCAACTATGATTTAAACTTGAAAAATATCGCTCACTCATTCAATTAAGGTAAAAAAAACTTGAAACCAAATTATCGCTCAAAATGAGAAACATAACGATTATCTGCCCTTATTTTTCTATTAATCATAAGAGTTTTTTCCCTCGTGCTTGCATGTGTTTTCATCAATTTGAAGCAATTACAAATCTTGGTTTAAAATACGTTCAATTACAAGTTTCAAGTGGTCCTGAAAAGCAAGGGAACACTCGAAAAATTTAGGAAAAAGCAAAAATTAATTTTTAGATTTTCAGGAAAAATCCGAAAGCGGCATTTTAAATAGTCCAGCTTAAGAATGTGAGACAATAGTGCCTCTTCTGAGGCTTTCATAAATGTACATTTTTTCATTTCCTCAGACCATTTTCTTGAGTATATATGCCCCTTCTTTTCCGGGCATGAGTCAAGCGTCATAATCCAGAAAACGGAAAAAATTTCATTTCCTCTTCCTGGAAATGTGTGAATATCGGAGATTTTCGAATTACGCCAAAAATTTCACAGTACTTTCGAATTGCCTCACTTGCTTTTCCATTAATTAAATGACACCTTTAGATACCACCAGCAAATATTTGTTTTTGATGGTATAGTAGCGCATAAATCACCAGATTTACACCATTTCCTCAAAATATGAGGTGAAATTAATTAAAATACGAAATTTTCTTCGAGAACCGAAGAATATATTTTGATTCCGACTTTCATACGCACTTTTCTCATGAACAAAATTTTCATACTAAAAAGATTTCTTTGCCTGTACTCATCCTTCAGTAACGTGCATAATCTTCCCTGACACTTCCAGCAGGAATTAGTACCTTCATAGCTCTTGTTCTTTCAAAATAAAAGTGACATTAAGGGTTTGATTAAGTGATTTTATTGAAATCAATGCGTCAATTACACAAGATAATCTATTCACTCGCGAATGAAGGGCGTTACTTCATGTGAGAGCCAACGATACCAAGACGGACAATTTTTTGTGACGCCAACTTAAAAAAAAAAAGCGTTTCGAAATCGAAAAAATGCATATTGTTAGTTGTTCAGCCCAGATAAATTCCACCTTGCGTCCAATTTAAAAACATTAGATTTGTAACTTAGAGGAGACGAAGTTTCGTCTTGAATATTCAGCTCGATAAGTTCTAAAAATCCTCGGTTAATCCCCAGATTTGTCAAAACCAGCAGCAATTTTATATATTGTATTACTCTTTGGTAGGTTCAAAGAACAGCGTTCCCGTATTTGAATGACGCACAAAGCCATGAAGCAGTGATTGAATCTGGATCCTCGACAGGATCGACAGCAATACCCAACGAGTCGCGTGACAAGTCCCATAATTTATCACCGCCGTCCCACGCAGGAGGTGTCAATGACGACACCGACGACGACACCAACGATGAACCCAGAACCCCGAGACACGCGAATAATGCCAATGATGACGAATATGATGACGACGCCGTGACACCGACCGACGGTTCGGCAGAAGAACACCGTCGTCGGCGAGCAGTGTCGCTCGTCGGTCAATGTCGACAGCAAACTCTGCTTCGACGACCCC
The DNA here is from genome assembly GCA_905338405.1 of Notodromas monacha. Lineage (NCBI taxonomy): Eukaryota > Metazoa > Arthropoda > Ostracoda > Podocopida > Cyprididae > Notodromas > Notodromas monacha. The sequence goes on along the minus strand of CAJPEX010004758.1, from coordinate 1,333 downwards.
CGGCGACGCATCGCGTTATTTCCGTAGCGGGTCTGACGCCGGAACAAAAGGAGGAAGTTATTTCTTCCCTCCAGGCAAGGCGATATATAAGCTCAGCAATAATATCTTCAAATTCAAATAATTTCCGGGATGAGTGCTGGTAAGAAAATGGCAAAAATCTTTGGAGTACAGAATTAGTCCCAGAGAAATGTACTGAGACCAACACGTTACCCAGAAGGCTCCAATAACCGAAATACGACACCTAACCCCAAATATAATTCCGTAAGTCGTAGCTAATAATAAAGTAATACAGTACTAACCCTTAAACCAAAAAAATGTCACACTCACCCGTGTTTTAAAACCTCTTGCATAGTTGAAACTATCACACTAAAAAACGTATACCATCCAAATTCCGATTGAATGATGTCTGATTTTGTATTTCAACGACCTACATATTGAAAGCACGGAAATTTAATTATATTAAATTACTGCACTGGGGTTCGTGTTTCCACTAACAACTTTGGAGGGTTAAATAAAGGGCTTGTTACACGTGTCATCGTGGTTTCCAGCACCTTTAAATTATCCTCAAGCTTTCATCCAGGAAACAATGTTCGATTCTTTAGAATTATGCTGAACTGAAGGATGGCAACACGACAGATAATCATTTCAATGGTGAAAGACTGCGAATTCCCTGTCCCAGTTTTACATTCTTCTTCAAAGAAGGCGAATTGTATGATGATATTGATTGATTAGTCTGAGAAGAATCATTGAATTAGACACGATTCCGTATAGGCAGTTTCGCTTGTTTCGTGCTTTGCTATTTTTGAAATAAAACGCACACATTTCGTCCCAGATCAAGAGGTTTACGAAAAACACTTCAGTGAAGGCAGACCAGATGTCACCAAACGTTCCGGGAATGAGCGGTTTTTCTTGCACATTCCAAGAATATTTTTCTCAGCTCAAAACGAGTTTTGCGTGATACAAAAAACTGCAATATCCGCTTTAGAAAGCAGATCTCAGCATGGGAAAATAAAATTGAAAAGTATCTATTCTCTTCGCGAATACTACATATATCTAGCTCAACCTTCTATCTGCAATATGCTACATCAGCAAAATTCATTATTGTATTCTCTTCCACGAGATTCGGGCGAAAATGGCATCACGTGTTTTTGCAAAGACGATGATCATTGAAAAATTCATGAATAGCATTTTTCCACGCCTCTCGTTGGATGAGTGAAAATACCTAAAAATGACAATAATGCACAAATTTCGCACGAAACATCCCGCCGATTAGAACTAACTGTTATGTCGCAGATCCAAAACTATATAAAACTATACAGCAGACCTCTTTAAC
>CAJPEX010004757.1:4077-19741 GCA_905338405.1 Notodromas monacha | reverse complement strand
TATACGACGGCATGTTGCACCTGGCTTTGGCGGGCCAGGGCCCCCAGATGCCGAGGCCCGGGACAGATGGTGGGTGAAACAAAGGAATTTCCTCTTCCTAGAGCCGCCTGCCCCTCCTACTCTGGCCGATCAGCAGGCAATCAATGACCACGGCACGCTGCCGGAACTCGGGTATAAATCGCATTTCAAGGACGGTGGACAATTTTTTTTTTCGTTCGATCCCGCTTGGAATTGTCACAGGCAATCTGTAGTATATTCGTGCCCCGGTTATTGGACTTGTTAAATTCCTAAAGGGAAGTCCATTGCCTGAAACTACAGTACAGTCAAACCTCTGTAAGTCAAATTTCTAGAGACCAGGGGGAAAATTTGACTGCTGATGGATGTTTTGACTATGGGAGATTTCGATTTTCAAGGGGTTTTTAGTTGAGAAAAAAAACTTTTTCCTCTTAGGAAAAGTAAAAAAAATTGAAGGAAATTAGAAATGAGGATATTCTGGGCCTAAACTTGCTCATCACAGTAATAAGTTTACAGCTTGCAGAACTTGGAGGAAGGGGATCATTTGCTCAATCAGTCTTTTACTTCCTTTCAAGATGCATCAAATCATTTGTTTTATTGATTTTCTCTTTCATATTTCAAGTAAATAATATCCAAAAGGCCTCAGAAAATTAAACTTTTACTTCCTGCATTCCAGAAGTTTTGCTCATTAGCAAATTTCTCCAAAGGAAGAGACACTCCACAAAGCTGATTTCAGAGAGCAATTTGCTTAGTGACCATACTACAGGGAAGCTGTTCTACAGGGTTTCAGTGTTTAATACCTCAAAATAGTAATGAGAGTGGCTAATTTACAAATCTCCCAAAAATATGCCTTACAGATTTTTAAATGAATCGCTGAAGAAAACAATATTGTTGAATCAATACAGCAAAAAATAAAATTGAATGACCAAGGATACTGAGGGTGTGTTGCTGTATCAAATGGTAAAATGGTGCAGCCAGCGAAATTTTCATCAGAAAATTTGATTAACTAAATTAATTGCAGTTTATGAACAGTAGATGATAACCCGTTTTCAGAAGTGTGGTCTGTTGTCTCCAGTGAAATCATGGGCTCAAATCACATTACAGTACAACAAATCTTGGTACAGTATGCAAATGAATGCTCAGATCATGGAACAGTATTTGTTTCGAAGGGCCCTACTTGATAGCCACTATGCTTGATAAACTTATTTACAAAAACTTTTGTGGCGATGAAGTTTTGTTTCTGAAGCCAATTGCTTTTTTGTAAGAAAATTTTGGTACTGTATATCCTAACGGAGATGCATTTTATTAATGGGGCTAAATTATTGTGTATGCTGCTACAGACAACATTTTCAATTTCATAAAACAAAAAATTATTCAAGAAAAAGCACAAAAAGTCGAGAACAAGCAGAAGTGAATGAAGATGTAAGAAGAAAATTGATATAAATCAATGTGGCCATACTTTTTATAAAGTTTTTTTTCTTGTTTTCCCGTCCTGTAAATTAAAAGCAGGTTCGGTACATAATCTTCTTTTATCACTGCATGTGATGACTAAAAATTAAATCTAAAGCAACATTTTAATGGGTATGCGTGGGTTGAACAAACAGGTCACAAATTGTAGATCTTCAATTGCTGTTACTGTCCCCCAATTCAACTGATGAATTTCCTGGGAGGTCAGCTTGCAATTTGACCAAGGCCGCTCAATTTGACCCACAGAGATATGCAAAAAGATCAAATACAATGTAGAAAACATTGCATTTGAAGCTGCTTCGCAATTCAACCCTAGTCCAGCATGTTTTGCCAGATCATGAGTTGAAATGTTGGCCAATCATAAACATTTACCACGTTTGAAAACACATGTTTACAAAAATCATCATATTTCTTGCCCATTGTTGATACAGTATCCCACAGAGCTCTGTGTGATACAGTGGGGACCTGACACATGCTTACTGCAAAATGTTGACAATTTTACTTGTGAACACTTCAAACTCAAAAAATCTGTCAGCATTAAAAAAAAGTCTCAAGATATACGCGCTTTGGCAAAATATTCAGAAACAAATAGCTGAACAATTTCAATTTTCAAACGGTTTTTTGGTTGAACCAATTCAGATGCTTCCACAGAAAGAAAAAACGCAATGTGCATAATTATAAATGTAATCTGGTTTATTTTCTAAAATGGGTTGATTTTGTGCCTCTGTTCCCGAGACTTGTGCCATTTGGACTGTCCTTCTCACATAAAAACGACACATTCTGGGAGGTTTTCTTCTGCGCATTTATTCGATTTGTTTGAAAGTTATAAGGAGAACCTTTTTATTGAATTTTTACTTCGACTTTTTCGTATTATTTTCCAAGCCTGTGGAAAGAGTGACAATTTTTCCATTGAAGTACAGTGCAATATATGAAAAAAATGTGAACCAACAGGCAAACATTTACACCTAAGGACATACAGCAGCCTGAGAAGTACCGTACTTGGGATATTTCCCGTCTGCAACTTGGGGTATCAGTGTACTTCGCAACTTCCTCAGTTTTCAAAAAAAAAACTTTTTTTTTCCGCTGAGAATATCGTGGTCATGTACCGCAATTTGCGGCATTATACGGACACATACGTCTTTCGATAGGACAGGAATACCTCCGGAACCGGCTTTTCATGGCCTCCGCACAAGATCACGGCACTAATTTTAACCGCTGCATCCAGCCCTCATTATTTCTGGATTATTGCTTTCGTGAAACACCAGATGCAGTCCGGGTTAAAAGCAGTTCATCACGCGCGATGAAGGCCTGTGTAGTGAGTGACTGTGGGCTCATCAGTCTTGCTGTGCCATTTGTAACCCGAGCGCCGGGTTACCTGGCAATCTATCGCATCCGGTTGCGGGACAGATTCGAAACTCGATACCTTTTCAGTCTGGTTCTTTTCCTTCATATCATAACTATTATTTTTTTTCCTGCTTCCCGGATGTGAAGACCGACCTTTTGACTTCTTTGTTTCATCGGGGGTTGCTTTTTTTGTGTGTGTTGCTTTTGCGTTCGGACCCGCGGACGTAAATCAGGCGGTTCCTGCGGGGAGCTTTGCGGTTTTCCGATTTTGAAATTCGTCTCGAAAAGGCAATAAGAAACGAGTCTAGGTTTCCCCTTTAGAAAAGGTATCTGCTTGAAATTGAATGATTGGAAGAATCTGACAAGCGGCAATTCTTAAATCATAATTATCAATATCTACAGATGAATGAGCGATCAACAAACCAGCTTCACATCAGCTCAGGGCTTGGCTCCGTTATCTGCTTGAAATTGAATGATTGGAAGAATCTGACAAGCGGCAATTCTTAAATCATAATTATCAATATCTACAGATGAATGAGCGATCAACAAACCAGCTTCACATCAGCTCAGGGCTTGGCTCCGGAAAATGTTCGACAACGCGCTGATCCACAAAAACTGCACCTTTTAAGGATAAAAATTACCTATTCATGTGTCATGAACATCAGGAAGGATGTACCGTACAATGTTTTCAATTTTCAGGAAGGATGTACTGTTCAATGTTTTCAATTTTCAGGTTGTAATAAATGACCATTGCGCAGTTTTGGTTCCCTAAAATGACGGGAATACAGTTAAAAACTTTTTTTTAAGTTGGTACTCATCTAGACGGATTTGAGATATCAGACTCAAAAATCTCTCACACTTTCTGAGATGCTGGGCGTTTATTTTGTGAAAATCGTCCGTTGGAAGATATGATACGATTATATTGGGTTTCAAAAGAACGAAAATTTAAGGAAATTGCCCTGATGAATTAATACAGTCGTGGAAATTATTAAAGCATCACCAAAACCAACGATCAATAATCCGATAGCTTTGCAATTATATTTGGACACTAAGGTTGTGAACCGTGATTCTCCAAAACTTTGTACTGTACATGAATCACCAGCAAGACTTCAAGAAAGCATTCGTTCATTTTTGAAAATTGATACATTCAAAGACAAAGGTTCACTTAGTCCAGTAACAAGCAAACCTGTTGCTGGGGTAAAATTTCAACACTTAGTGTGCCAAAATTCGAAAAAAATGGCGAGAAACTAATCAAAATTAAAATTAATTTGGTATATTAATCTTCAAGGATCGGTCCAAGATACGAAATGATTGACAAAAGCTATGAAACCACCCTAACATATGATGCAGAAAAATGAGCAGTTGCAATTTTTTTCTTGTATTTTTCGCACAAAAACTCGGGATCATTTGATGGATCTTTTTCCCGTTCAACAAACTCATATATTACACCACACAAATTTAAGAAATTGTATTTTTTTCGAATTAGTGTTTCTGAGATGAAACTTAAACTTTAGAGTAGAAAAATTCCATCAATTAAAAAATTAAATTTTCCTCTTTTAATTCGGCGAGAACTGAAAAGGCTAGTACAGTATTCCAAGGTTCCAACTCAACGTTCGCGCCAACAGACGCTCGGTCTTCTTTCCCCCTATATACAGGTTTTACAAAAATTTTCGGAATGCTCTTTTTCTGTCAGGATTTTCGACATTTCCCAAATAAAACCAAAACGTGGTGCAGTCGGGGTTCAACGTGAAGACCATAGCGAACAACAACAACAAAAAACATGTAGGCCAGCGCAGCTGCCGCGCGTCACACGAACCAAACGGACCGCACAACACATTGGGATAAAGCAGCAGGAGGGGAAAGAAATAGTTGTGTGGAATCCACGATCTCGCACCTGGACACCCATGCACAAAAAAAAAACCCTGGCTTATCTCCAAATTAAATCTTCCTCGTTAAATGAAGCGAATGATATAGTTTTTTTTTCCTTTTGCATAATTTGGAGGAAGAATCGAAATTATATAAAAGAAGACTACCTGCTCGTTTTCTCGCTAACCATCAACAACATCCCATTCGCATCAGAAGTTGGGAAAGTTGTGCGCAATTCCGCCGGAATTCCGTCCGTAATTTCCATCAAAATCATGAGACATTACGATTCATCTGTTGAGGCATTGAAATTCATAAAGTTTATTTATTGAAGTCTTTCACTGCAGAAAAACGTCGTCAATAAAATACTTTTGTGGTCGTGAGGGCTCTCAAGGAAACGTGGAAATTCAGCTCCACAAAAAATCTGATCTGATTTCGCAACACCAAGAGCAGACGAAATTTTGCGGCTGCAGTTGCATTAAAACTTTCCTGATGCGCGCTTATCCGAATGTTGAAATTCATTATGGAAATTGGAAACGCCGCTATATACAAAAAGACTTGTAAAGCACTGGTTTTCGCATTAAAATCTTCAAAACTAAAATTTCTAGAATCTCGATGATGGCGATTGTCTGGTGATTTTATTACGGTTCTTTTTCTCAAACTCGGGTCGAATCATACAATTTCATCATCGGCTTTCGAAAGAAGAACATTCGACTGTTGCTCTATTTCCTCTCTATACTTGCCTTTTTCCGTAAAATTTTTTGCACGTAAGTTTTTTTTTTCGCCAAACCCGATCTTGTTCAAAACTTTGATTAACTTGCCTCCTTTGCTTAATTCAACATCAACATGAAGCTTATCGTAGATCATTTTAGTACGTTGATGATTTGTATTTCCTTCCCTTGAGATGATAAAAATTATGTCGCGCGAAATGATCGGTCGAAAGTAATCAAGCAAATGAAGCTTGAAAACTAAAGCTTGTCCCGGAATTTAGGAATGTTCCTATTCTTTTCTCCACAAAAGATTTAGAATTCCGAAATCGGTTGAATAAAACGAGGGAAAACCAGAACGAATCAGAAAAAAAAAGGATTCGACCGTTCCTTCGACGTCATTGTAACGCATTCCTTCCATTTTTAGTTTCCTCGCGATGAAGAAGACGGGAATAGAAGAAGAAAAAAATAGAACAGAAAAAAAAAAGAATCCCGGAGCAAGTTTACACGGCCTTTTAGATTTCTCAGTCCGAGCTTTCCATTGATTCGTGGCCAACAGGCGAGATTTCCCACCGAAAAGAGCTGAGGACAAATGATCGCAATTACGCTGTCGTGGCACTGGGCAGCACTAACCAGCAGCAGCCGAGTCACTGAACCTCTTCCAGCGCTTTTGTTGTTCCTCGTTCGCGCTTATCGGCAAGACTCTTTTCCCCTCTACAGCACAGCGGTCTTTTACCTCGTGCACCACTGAGTGACTCACACGCGAGAGACCTGCATGCTGGGGAAAAGTCAACGCCATCTAGCGGGGCTTTCCTTCAAAATGATGCCAGTGTAACAGAGGGGACCCCCGAGATGTGGATACATAATCGGTGCTTGAACCTTGCCTGTATAATGTCAGTATGTCCGCATGGCGGATCCCGTTTTCCCTAAGAATTCTTCTGGAATGATTTTAATTGGTTCTCCTGTTGGTGTAAAATTAGGAAAGAATCTCTCAAAAATTTTAATGAATCATTTTTCTCGAGTTCAAGATGACAGAANATGCAGAAGAAAACCTCACATAATCTCATCTTTTTGCATGAAAAAAGCCCTAAAAGCCAAGAACAAGCACAAGCTTTCCTGTACTTCACTGTGCTCAGATGACGGAAGAACTCTGAAAAGAGAAGCACAAAATTATCCTGTCCTGAATGAATTATTACTGCATAATGAATTAATAATAATAATTTTTGGTAAATATAAAAAGCTCGCTTTGTTTGGGAATGATTTTAATTGGTTCTCCTGTTGATGTAAAATTCGGAAAGAGACTCTCAAAAAATTTAATGAATCATTTTTCTCGAGTTCAAGATGACAGAAAATAAAGATGCAGAAGAAAACCTCACATAATCTCATCTTTTTGCATGAAAAAAGCCCTAAAAGCCAAGAACAAGCTCAAGCTTTCCTGTACTTCACTGTGCTCAGATGACGGAAGAACTCTGAAAAGAGAAGCACAAAATTATCCTGTCCTGAATGATTAATTACTGCATAATGAATTTATAATAAAATTAATTTTTGTAAATATAAAAAGTTCGCTTTGTTTAAGAGATATAAAAATGTTTTAAAAAATAAAATGTGTTCCCTTTGTTTATATATGCTGGTGAAGTGTCCATATCTCAAGGCAATGTCCAGTTGTCGGGGCCGTTTCAAGTATCCCTAAGTCAAATTGTCCAAATTTCGGGTCATACGCATGTCGGACCTGCCTGCTGTGCAGCTGTGCTGTACTTTATTAGGTTGTACCAACAGAATATTGAATCAATTTTTTTCAAAATGCAACTTGATCTCTTAAAAAAACAAGGAGAGATGAAATTGAGAAGTGGAATTCAAAGAAAACTTTATTCTGGTCATTTTATGAAAAAGGCCCATTCCTTGCTGTTTCCCAATTGTATTACGATTTGTATGATCATCCTCTGAAAAACTGACTTTTGAAAAAGTTACCAAAGCATGAAGAAAACTTCCCTGAAACTGCCAACTTTGAATAGAGGACACCTTTATAAAATTTGAATTCAGACTCGAAGGAAGTTTCATCTAAAATAGGCTCACGAATCGGCGCAAAATTAAATTTTAATCTGAAATTTTTGCGCAAAATATTGCAATAATATTTTCTTAAAAAGGTGAATAAAAAATAAAGTGGAGCGAGAGAAAAACCCTCTCAAATGGAAATTTCAAGGGAAATGAGAAGTTTTGTGGATTCTCACCTATTTCATCTCGAGCGAAAGAGAGATTTATTAGTAAATCATATTATCCTGTAATTTTCATTCCCCCAAGCACAAGCACACGGTCGTTAATAGCAGTACAATGCTGTCTATCTGTCATCTTCCCCAGGAAACATCGCATCAACAGAAAATATCGGTTGCTTAAAAATATCCATCAGGATTTTTAAAAAAATCAGAAATAAAACTCTTTTCATACATGATTTATGTTCGTATTTTAAATTTGGCTGCTGTAGCAACAGCACGAGAAAGATCCCAACGATCTTGCCGTATTTGAATCAAGCACTTCGTTCATCGTTGATCCCTGAGTTGAATCGAACGATTTACGAGGAAAGTTCAAATGGGATCATTCCACTTTGATGACTCGGCGCTTTCAACAAGCTTGAGCTTACCACCAAAGGGAAAAAATAAAGCATGGGCTGCGCTTTGGAATATCGCACTTTTCTTTTTTTTTTACCACAAAGGCGCCACATTTCGGTAAGCAAGGCGTTCATCACGGTTGAAGAGAAAATGTCTACGAAGCAAACAGAAATAAATTCCCTTTTGATAAAAAAAAATTNTCAACATGAAGCTTATCGTAGATCATTTTAGTACGTTGATGATTTTTATTTCCTTCCCTTGAGATGATAAAAATTATGTCGCGCGAAATGATCGGTCGAAAGTAATCAAGCAAATGAAGCTTGAAAACTAAAGCTTGTCCCGGAATTTAGGAATGTTCCTATTCTTTTCTCCACAAAAGATTTAGAATTCCGAAATCGGTTGAATAAAACGAGGGAAAACCAGAACGAATCAGAAAAAAAAAGGATTCGACCGTTCCTTCGACGTCATTGTAACGCATTCCTTCCATTTTTAGTTTCCTCGCGATGAAGAAGACGGGAATAGAAGAAGAAAAAAATAGAACAGAAAAAAAAAAAAGAATCCCGGAGCAAGTTTACACGGCCTTTTAGATTTCTCAGTCCGAGCTTTCCATTGATTCGTGGCCAACAGGCGAGATTTCCCACCGAAAAGAGCTGAGGACAAATGATCGCAATTACGCTGTCGTGGCACTGGGCAGCACTAACCAGCAGCAGCCGAGTCACTGAACCTCTTCCAGCGCTTTTGTTGTTCCTCGTTCGCGCTTATCGGCAAGACTCTTTTCCCCTCTACAGCACAGCGGTCTTTTACCTCGTGCACCACTGAGTGACTCACACGCGAGAGACCTGCATGCTGGGGAAAAGTCAACGCCATCTAGCGGGGTTCTCCTTCAAAATGATGTCAGTGTAACAGAGGGGACCCCCGAGATGTGGACAAATAATTGGTGCTTGAACGTTGTCTCTATAATGTCAGTATGTCCGCACGACGTTTTCCCTAAGAATTCATTAGGAATGATTTTAATTGGTTCTCCCGTTGATGTAAAATTAGGACAGAGTCTCTCAAAAAATTTAATTAAAAACTGTTTTCAAGTTCAAGATAACAGAAAATAACAATGCAGAAGAAAACCACACATAATCTCATCTTTTTGCATGAAAAAAGCCCTAAAAGCCAAGAACAAGCACAAGCTTTCCTGTACTTCACTGTGCTCAGATGACGGAAGAACTCTGAAAAGAGAAGCACAAAATTATCCTGTCCTGAATGATTAATTACTGCATAATGAATTTATAATAAAATTAATTTTTGTAAATATAAAAAGTTCGCTTTGTTTAAGAGATATAAAAATGTTTTAAAAAATAAAATGTGTTCCCTTTGTTTATATATGCTGGTGAAGTGTCCATATCTCAAGGCAATGTCCAGTTGTCGGGGCCGTTTCAAGTATCCCTAAGTCAAATTGTCCAAATTTCGGGTCATACGCATGTCGGACCTGCCCTGTACTTTATTAGGTTGTACCAACAGAATATTGAATCAATTTTTTTCAAAATGCAACTTGATCTCTTAAAAAAAACAAGGAGAGATGAAATTGAGAAGTGGAATTCAAAGAAAACTTTATTCTGGTCATTTTATGAAAAAGGCCCATTCCTTGCTGTTTCCCAATTGTATTACGATTTGTATGATCATCCTCTGAAAAACTGACTTTTGAAAAAGTTACCAAAGCATGAAGAAAACTTCCCTGAAACTGCCAACTTTGAATAGAGGACACCTTTATAAAATTTGAATTCAGACTCGAAGGAAGTTTCATCTAAAATAGGCTCACGAATCGGCGCAAAATTAAATTTTAATCTGAAATTTTTGCGCAAAATATTGCAATAATATTTTCTTAAAAAGGTGAATAAAAAATAAAGTGGAGCGAGAGAAAAACCCTCTCAAATGGAAATTTCAAGGGAAATGAGAAGTTTTGTGGATTCTCACCTATTTCATCTCGAGCGAAAGAGAGATTTATTAGTAAATCATATTATCCTGTAATTTTCATTCCCCCAAGCACAAGCACACGGTCGTTAATAGCAGTACAATGCTGTCTATCTGTCATCTTCCCCAGGAAACATCGCATCAACAGAAAATATCGTTTGTTTAAAAAAATCCATCAGGATTTTTTAAAAAATCGGAAATAAAAATAGTTGATTTATGTTCCTATTTTACATTTGGCTGCTGTGGCAGCAGCACGAGAAAGATCCCAACGATCTTGCCCTATTTGAATCAAGCACTTCGTTCATCGTTGATCCCTGAGTTGAATCGAACGATTTACGAGGAAAGTTCAAATGGGATCATTCCACTTTGATGACTCGGCGCTTTCAACAAGCTTGAGCTTGCCACCGAAGGGAAAAAATAAAGCATGGGCTGCACTTTGGTATATCGCACCTTTTTATTTTTTTTTACCACAAAGGCGCCACATTTCGGTAAGCAAGGCGTTCATCACGGTTGAAGAGAAAATGTCTACGAAGCAAACAGAAATTAATTCCCTTTTGATAAAAAAAAAATTATGGATCGTCATGATTCATCAGAAGGCGTAAATAATTGTATCCAACGGTTTTCTCCATCGGGTTGTTAAATACGGTTTAAATCGGTGGGTCGAAATTGACGTGAAAAGTATTCGTAACAAATCGATGTTGACGCATGTTTCAATTTTCGAGGCAGAAATTTATTTCGTCTTTTAAATAGAAAGAAGTGAACGTAATTTTAGTGCCCCATATTTTTTAGACTTCAACGTAAGTCACTTTGAAAGGTAACATTCTGTCCTGTACTGGACAAGGAAGAATTTTCCGTTTAAATTCTCCAGCAATCGTGAAAAATGTACTGTATATATTTTTTGGAATCCAATATTCAAATCATCTGTGAATATATAGTCTGAGGGTTTCATACGCTTCTATACAAGGGTAAGAGGAGTAGACGAACATGGTAAAAAAGCAGCACTAATTTTAAAAATTGCATGCCTCTTCAAATATTCGAGTTACATATTTAAGCAAAGCTCGAAATTCACGTTAAAATTGAATTTAAGAATTACCAACGAACTCTGGAGAAAATCATGTCAGTTCCGGGTGCCTTACGAGGGAAAAATAATGTAGTTACATTTTTGAGTGCTGTTTTATTTCAGCGGTGTTTCTGACAAAATACACCGACTAAGCACTTCCTATAATGTTTTCCGCCTTTCATAATCGATCAAGCGAGAAACGGTCAGATTAAAGCCATAAAAAAAACACAGAGAAAATATGTGACAAAAATACTTATAGTCATGAGCTAAATTCGAGAGAAGGAAAAGTAAACCTTTTGACGCTTCGGTCTGCTTCGCTTTAGTCATTGTAATTTTAATCTTAATCCTTTTATTTTCTCTCTCTCCAGCTAAAGTCCCTTTTTTTTCTTCCTCTCAACCGTCACTGGAAATTTTAACTACCACTGAAAGGCAGAATAGGATAACCAATTAAGCTGAATCACTGCCTGTTCATTCTCCACGGCCCGTCCAGCCCCGGCGTAAATCGATGCGTGACAGGCGCTATAGTAATGGAACACAGTTCCCGGTTTCGATCACTTTTGACGGCAGCTGTCCCTCTGCAAACCGCTAATACGCAACCACAGACACACCAGCAAGGGCACCAAGTACCACATACTATCAAACAAAAGAAATAATAAAAGAAAAAACATAAAATCCCCGGGCTAACCGCGCGACCACAATTACTCCGCGGGGAAAAAAAATCATCCCGCAGATTTTCGCGCAGCGCGCGCCTGGAAACCACGACGTGACCTGAGCTCTTATATAGCAGAAAAATCCTCAATACCACGTTGAAAATCGCAATAAGAAAAGGCACGAAGAAAGGATAAGTTAACTGTTTTGCAACCTGGTTAAGTAGGGAAACCCTGCAGCTTGATGGCGACGAGAAGACCTCGAATTAAAAGATGAAATTGGAGCGCGACGTGCGCTTTAATTACGGAGTTTTGCGCAACGATGCCTTCAGACTGGCGTGATTAGAAGGAACGTTAGCGTATAATTCTGCATTTATTCTCATATTACGAAAAAAAAATGGTTTTGCAAATTACTTGAAGGATAGTCCCGAGAAGAAGAAAAACCAGTGCGGAGAAGGAATAACGGGATCAATGCGGTTTCCCGTGAGTTGAAGAACTTCGGTGGTACTGTATACATGGAATACAGTATGGAATACAGAACATGGAATACGTGAGTTCATCAACATTCGAACTGGGTTTCGTGCCTAACATACAGGTATATTACAATAATTTGCTTTTTCCCTCCGGATTAAATTCCGAAAATGCAAGAGAAAAATGAGTGCAGTTGTACGGTATTACTTGAACAATAAAAAAGTGTGACTAACCTCTGTAATGTTAAAAAAAAATTTACCCATGATAGGTGTGAAATGAGCATGTTATAGATAGAATGAATCTCACATAAATCGTTCCAAGGACTTATACAGATGCCACTTTTTATTGCAGATATATTTCTCGATTGATTCTGACCTCAGTAAGAAAATATTGTAACTCAACATGCTGACAAATGTATAAAGCATAATGTATTAGTGCAGTGTAGAAGCAAGGTTTGACAACAATATTTTAGTTTTCTGGTGTTAATACGTCCTTGGCTCTAGCTAACATGCACCAATCGAGCTAGAAAACATTAAAACTGTTCCTGGAAAAAAGGAAATCCAGTTCACAAAGTTTCCAGTGCACGAATCCCTGGGAACCATGTCCTGGTTCCCCTGGACAACCCTTTTATTTCAAGGATGTCACAGGTTCTTGGGTTCTAGTGCTGCCATGCCAGAAAAACAAAAATGTGCAGAGCCCCAACTAATAACCAAATTGGCCTTAGATGGTCTGTGAAGCTCAATTGTACATAATTGTGATGATTTAATTTTACAAAACTTCATGGGAAAAGCTGCACTGCGAATCGAAACTTGTATTTTTTTTGGGACCTGAAATGAAGGGAAACGGAACCTTCCTTCTCAAGTTGAAGAACCCCTTTATCGACCATGACTATCAACTAATGAGATTTTAAAATCCCCAAATTTTCTGTGTAAAATACCAGAAGAATAGCAGTTACCGTTTGATAGTTTTTCCGGCAAAGTATAAATAAGTTCAGAGCATAAGGGAATTTATTTTCCGTTCTAAAACGATTATGGTCTGCCTGGTCATTAGCCCAGATTAACATCATTTCCCCACTGTTATGATTCGGCAAGTTAAAAAAAATTTGGCTCTGCTTTTCGGTCAGGTCAGGTACTTTACAAAAATTGATATAAATTCTCAGAGGCAAAATAATAAATTCAAGTACAGTATAATAGAAATACTGTAGTTTCTTTCCAAAAAAAAAAAGCATTCATTGCCACAGTGCATTGATTTTGATTTGAGAGAATAAAAAACGTGTCTCGCCCAACAGCCCGAATCAACAAGCCTCGATTTACAGCATTACTTTTTTCTTCTCGGTTGTGAATCATAATACAAAGGTACATTATAATTTAAACTTTTCCTTCCGCGTTCTGCGAAAGTGAGGCGTCAGAAAAATCCTCCGAGTTCAATTTTTTAAAATTTAAAAATAAAAACCGACGCTGTTGTGGTGTTGAAAATCGGGTGTAGCAAATTGCTTTTACCCAGCAGCCTTTCACGCATGCTGGTAACACCAACTATTGTATATATACAGTACACAATCAAATCCCTCCTGGGAAGAGGTCACACAAAGGCATACAATGCCAGGAAGTCGAGTAAGAGAAGGGATGACTCACGCGCGGCAACGTGACACGTGAACTTGCCTGACTCAAATTACGTTACCGAATACGTTTACGTTCTACATGAGAAAAAAAGGAAGAAATTGGAAGGGAAGACCCCCACGTGTGCTGAGCAATTAGTATGATTGTGAGTGACTTGCAGTGACACCCATCAGCATCCTTCACCGAATCCCCGCCCTCTGAAAGGGGTTACTCACTCCGTTTTTTTTTTTTTTTTTCGTTTTTAGGACAGTATTTAAATGTTTCCAGGAAAGCCCTGAGTAATGCACGTGATACAATACTGCATCCTTCACCGAATCCCCGCCCTCTGAAAGGGGTTACTCACTCCGTTTTTTTTTTTTTTTTGCGTTTGTAGGACAGTATTTAAATGTTTCCAGGAAAGCCCTGAGTAATGCACGTGATACAATACACTGAATAATGGCCAAAGTCTAGGGCACTTTCTTGCTTCCTTCCCACATGGTTGTAAACCCGATTGATTCTCTGAGTCAACACTTTTTCCAAGCAGCAATATAGTCGAAAATCCTCGAAGAAGAAGCATTTGAAGGGCACCGAGGTTAAGAAATCCCGTATATATTCCATTATACTGTAAATCTATTCAGAAATGAACATATTTACGGGCATATTAATTAAAATAATTGCCCGGAGAACGAAAAAAAGCAACTTCCTTTTTTACGATCGCAGGGAAAAAATATTAAATTTGTGCCTTTTCGAACGCAGAAGGGTTTCAAATCTCCGGGATGTACCAGATACAGTATATGTACAATTCGGTCCATAAGTGGAAACTTCATTTTTTTAAATATGCAATCAAACTTCTTCGTGAAAAAATATCCACTCGATCCCTTGATTTTGATTTGCAAGTGGGTTTTCGTCTTCTTAGACATCTGCTGCCTCTATAGGCCAGTTTCAAAGAACGAAAAGGGAAGGGGATAAATTAAAAATAAATCAATTTCCTAGAATATCCGATACACCAAATTAGTCAATTCTTCTGGTCAATCTTGCGATATGAAACTAAGTATGCAAAAATATGAAGCAAAGCTTCAGTACTTCTTAGCAATCATTCCGAGAGACGAGCCCCGATACTTTTTTCTTTGAGATATCCAACACAATTTACTTCTACGTACGTGAAACCACAGCAATTCTACATCCCATTACTCCAAACTTCCATCTTCAATCTTCATTCAAGGATCAATTTCATCTGATTATTATTCATATAAATGTTTTTACTGTGGGGTCTTGATTAACAATCACCCTGGTTAATAAGGAACAACAGAATTTGGATAACAAACTTTGCATTTTGTCATAGGCTGCCTTAGATCACAAACCATGACTTGGTTTACAAACTTGGATTTTGAGGAAAGACTCCCTTTGATATGAAATTTGCACCAAATATTTCTTAGTAGCTATTTTTGGTTTCTATACAGGATTGAGGTTGGAATTACGAAAATAAAATTGTTCTAATTTTTATTTTAAAGGATTTTAACTTTTATTTCAACCTTTGTGTTTTTGAAAATTTATTCCTTGATAGTTCTCATCAAAGATTATTCTCATCAAGGATTCTCTCAAAATCTTTCAACCACTAAACCTCATCTGGGAGCAGGCGGAACACTTTTTGCTATAAACTGCGTTTAGTAATTGCCTTACACTGCAATTCTTATTACTGAAACTGTTTAGTTTGTTTTTGTTATCACAGAAGGGAAGAAGGTGTATGTATTAACATCAGTTGTGCAATTGTACATTTTGGGATGTATTATAGACAAAGAATACAGAGGGACCCCAAGATGCAGGCATAATTATTAGTGCATGGACCTTGTTTGTAAGTTGGAACATCCACATTTTGGACCTCATTTTCCCATAGATTTTAATTGGAATATTCTAATTGGTTCTTCTGCAGATC
>CAJPEX010004756.1:0-17439 GCA_905338405.1 Notodromas monacha | reverse complement strand
GCTTGAGACTTTGAATTTTCATGAGGAATGCTTGCAATCAACATAGTTTAGACATATGAAACATGGTACAACTTCTGCAGGCTCTCTTCACATGCTGTTGATACTTCTCCACAGTTGCTGATTTTCTGCTGCTTGTGAAGCTTCTGGGACTTGACTTCTCAGGTGCACTAGTCCAGACATGAGATGAAAGGTTGCCTGATGAAGAAGACTCATCTGAGAAAAATACAAGAATTGTTAGTTTTCTGTTGTACATCTTTCCACTCTCTGGAAGGCTGTAAGGATTTGGAATAATGACATGCATGATTAAATCTGACTTTCACTGAATCATCTCTTAAATTTCTTATGTTTCATGGTTTTCACTTCAAAAACTGGCTAAGGATGCATGGCTACATTCATGTATCAAAATTTTCAAGCATTGATTCTGAATTCACATGGTTCACCATCAACATTTCTTGAATCTGATGAGATTTCTAGGGCACAAAGCAAGATAGATGCAAAGATTGATATATTTAATCTACAGGATTTTATTCATTTAGTTCATCATACTGTATAGTGTGTTGGTGAAATGTGGAAAGAATGAAAGTATTACATATCTGTACATTTCCAATTGTGCATGGTTTACAACATTTGTTCACTGTTGTGTGGTTGTTGTGTTATTATAACTTTGAAGAAAAAATGGCTGGAAGGGGGAGGGTATGATTTAACAGTGAAAGATAGGGTAATATTGTGGGGCAAAATGATTTAATGGCAAAAGATAGGGTAATATCGTGGGGGCAAAACGATTTAATGGCAAAAGATAGGGTAATATCGTGGGGCAAAACGATTTAATGGCAAAAGATAGGGTAACATCGTGGGGGCAGAGCACTTTAATGGTTAAAGATAGGGTAGTATCGTGGGGGCAGAACAATTTAATGGTTAAAGATAGGGTAGTAACGTGGGAGCAGAACAATTTAATGGTGAAAGATGGGGTAAATCATTGGGCAAAATGGTTGAATGGTGAGTTCTTTTTTGGAATTGAATGAAAACTGCAAGAATAAATTCAAACTCTTTCTGAATGGTATTGATCATGTGTACTGGTCTGTTTATGCTGTGATAAGAACTTGGAATGCCCTTTTTTGTAAAACTTTTTTTTAAACTCTAAAATACTTTCCTTGTATTTGTTACATAATTGCACACTAGTATTGTAGATAGTCTGCGGATTGTCATTAAAAGTTATGAAAATTATGTTATTTGTTCTATTAAATTCAATCTTTGGATGTTGATGATTTTTCTGTCATTCTTTGACTTAACAATTTTGAAGAATACCACAGATGTTGGTCAGAGTGGGCTAAGGATCTTGAATTTTGTTTGAGCTGATTTGAACTGCATTTTAAAGCATTTCTGTATGAATAAACTGAAAAAAAATTGGTCAAATCCGTGTGGCTTCAGTTTCTAGAAAATCTTTTGGACATTTTTCTTTTTTTTTTAGATACCAGAATTGGCTAGACCTCATAGATTAGTCTCTTCCATTTTGTTGACAGTGAATGTTGTTCTCCATATGAAATTAGTTATGATTGTTGTACTGGGCACATTTTTTGTCATGCTGTTGTATGCTATGGATTTGTCATTGCTTCAAAATTTAAATTTCAAGACACTGATTGGTTACTTCAAATTTCATCCAGATTTTCCTTTTCTCATCTGTTCAAGAATGTGTTTGAAATTATGTGCGTGGGTGCTTCGCTAAGTTTTCTTGATCATCACAAGTCAACTATGAGAACTGCCATAAGAAATTCTCGAGTTTTCAATTTTGCAATGCCTCAATTCAGTGAAACTCCTGGAATGAATTTTCTTCTGTTTTTGGATTTGCATTGGGATAGTGATTGATGATGACTTCTTCTGAATAAAAACTGATTCAGTGATATCATTGCTGTACTATAGGGAAGGGCACAATGCCCCCCTGAATCTAGGTAATTTTTTTTTGAGAGTTTTGATTATTTGTGTATATTCTGTCTAATTTCCTTAAAAAATTGCCAATATTCTCATTGAAATTATATGCATCCATTTGTTGCTTCATTCTCTTTGGGTGCTTAATATTCTGAAACATCATGTTGTTATAGCTTTGTGAAGTTGTTTTTTGTTACTAATGAAGCCAATATTTGTTTTGAACTACTGTACTCTCTGAAATGAATATGGTTTTTTTCTATGTCAGACAATGCTTCCTCAATGCATTAGTTTTGTTCATTGCTTCACGTTTCAGATCTTCATTTTCAAGTCATCTTCAGTCTATGTTTGAACAAAGTATATAAGACAAGGAACATTTTGCAGTCTGCTTTTGATTTGATATATGTAAAACTTTGCAAGAAATTTGAGAAATGCTCTGTTTTTCTCACTTGAAATTCTTTCAATCTGTTTCCTTCTTGAGGTCATGCTTGGGGTTTCTTAATTTGTGGGTTAGAAAAAATTTCTGCAATAAATTCTGATGGACATGGATTTTTTGTATTTTCACAATAGTCATGTCGTATGATTCTGGACTTGATGTCATGCAACATTGAAATCAATTCAGTTTTTGTATTCTTTTCTATGTTAAAAGATTTGTGCTCATCTGAATTTTGAATTCAAAGTTCAAGTGATTCTTCATTGCCATGTAATCCTTACTCAGGTCACTGACATTTTGATTTTGAATTGCAAAAAATGTTCACTCAAAGACATAAGGTGTCTGTTGCAGTTTGAATGTGTGTCAACTTCTGTGAAGCATTATCTTTTTTCTTGTTGTTTTGAATTCACCAAGAATTAATATCTGATAATTGCACATGATTGAGAGTGAAAGTTTGAAGTCATTTGATGGAAAAAGTTCATTTATTTTGATATCATAATTGAAAGCTGCCCCCCTGCTGTAGGGCACATGCTTTTTTTGTAATTTTTTGGTAGAGTAAGTAAGAAATTTTCAGTAACAATGATTGTTTTTTATTGAAGAGGTAAACACAAATCCAAGAATTGGATGGCATAAACTGTATGTTGGGCACAATGCCCCCCTGTCAGTGCAAGTGCATGGTGTTTGTATGCATGACTAGTTTGTGGTCAATTTCTTGAAGCCAATTAATGTACTGAATGTTTTGCATGATCTTTATTCATTGAAACCTGAGTGTAATGCCATGATGCTTATGTTTCATGAAATATTCCAGAACCAATGAGAAATGATTCTTCTCACAGTGTAAATAACTTATTATTTTCAAAATTTTCAGTTTTTTCTACACAAGTGAGTGACAAAGAATGTTTGCAACAACCATGAAATCATTGAAAATTTCTTTCCTTGGAAAATGTTGTCCTTTTCTTTGATATGCTGGAAGTTCTTTGATTATTTCATAAGATTGATTTTTTCCAGGGAATTTTTCAAATAATCTGTTTATTGAGTCATTTTTCCTGTTAACTATTGGTCACAAGAGACATCTGTATAGTGAATTAAAAAGTGATTGTCAAACACTGGGTATTTTTGCTTGTACATTTGTTGATTAAGGTTTCTAATAAGCAGGAGAATTG
Source organism: Notodromas monacha (assembly GCA_905338405.1). Lineage (NCBI taxonomy): Eukaryota > Metazoa > Arthropoda > Ostracoda > Podocopida > Cyprididae > Notodromas > Notodromas monacha. Next base: position 13,923 of record CAJPEX010004756.1, on the reverse strand, counting down.
TGATGTTTTTTTTGTTGGTCATTTTTGCAATCTGCAAGATAACATCTAAAATGGCAAGGCTCAATAATTCCTGGCTTTGTAGTTGGCAAACCTTGAGATGCTATATGCCTGTAAGTGTTTGATTTTGGTACTTTCAGACAGCATATGTTTTGAGTGAGACTTTTCATAAGAAGCTGTGAAGTACAGTACATGTATTTCAGTTATTGCACCTCAAAAACTTTACCCTCCTATGAATAATTTGTTTCAAGTTCCTGTCTGAAGTCCTTTGAAAAAATATTAAAATCCTGACTAATCCAAAGGCTTTCCCCCGTCAAACGTACACGTCTTGAAATTTTATGAAGGCCCTTTATCTTTTATTTTATTTACATAGGAAAGAAAGGGAGCAGAAAAACAAACTAGGTGTGCTTTGAAATGAAGTGAAAAGCCAATGGGGGAAATAAACCCTTGCCACCATGTTCAGCATCCTGTCAACACATTTTAGAAGCAATTGGAAGGTTACCAATTACAATTTCCTCCTTAAAAAATTTCCTTTCTTCCGACGAGAATGTTTGCTTCCTCAACTCGATTTCTTTTTTGCTGGTCCCTTGAAGTTCGACTCAAGGATGTTCGACTGCATGTACGAGTACAGTATATAAGCTGGAATAGTGGAAAACCGCGAACCTTGGATCCAGTACATTACCTATCCATGCGGTAGATCCGGAACGCAGATTGAGATTGGACCCGAGGAGGGTTCAGCAGCCGGGGTATCTGCCGCCGTGAGGAGAGCCTGAGGTCAACCTGTCGGGATCGAATTCACCGCACGTTTCCATGGTTCCCCTTCTCTCCTTGCCATCCGCAACTTCACCTTTGCGGCTGGCTGCTGTTTTTGCCCCCTTCCGTTCTTATATGTACAACCCCCACCCCCCAGCCACTCTTTGAACGCGTCTGCTGAGCACCACCACCACCACCACCACCAACACCACCACCTGCTGCTGCTGCTGCTGGCGATGACGGCAACAAGAACCACTATATGTATACTGTACTATACCTTTCTCGATCCTTGACTAGGAGATACGGGCTCATCCCGTAGCGTGCGATGCGGAACGCAGATTCCGGCTTTAGCTCCATCCAAGATAAATGCGACCGATCCGTCCACAGAAATAGATCAGCATTATAAATTGAATCTCTCTTCTTGTGCTTTGCCTTACCTTCTTCACCCCTCCAATGCCGATATTCTGATCGAAGAAGGAGCCTGCCGTGGAGAAAATTGAAAGTCTTTTTTTTTTTTGTATCAGTCCAGTAATTTGAATCACATCAGCAACCGACATACGCTTTATCCTTGATGTGACGGCGACGTTTTCCGCAACAGCAAAAAAAAAGGCATGATACAGGTCTTTTTGTTCATATTATTCCGTCACGGTAAATTGGCCTTGGTTCCAGAAAATACGGTAATAGGGTATTCCCCATTTTACTGGGTAGGCTAGAAAAAAAGAGTCCCGATTTTTAACTTCTGAACAAGCCTTCATTTGGTTTTTTCCAATTGCTGCAGCTGAATTTGCTAACAAGCTACTGTGATCTAACAATCTGTTTGGTTTTTGGATCCATATTAGACCCCATTATACAACATATAACTTTTAGCGCGTTTATCAATGCAGCTTGTAAAATATAGCGACTGCTGAAGAACGAACTTCACGAAAAGAACGAACTGATTTTAAATATTCAGAGAGGACCAAAAGATGCACCTATTTTCTAATGTCATTGCTGTATACTAATCAAACATTTTTTTTAAATGCCAAATCTGGAATAAACGTCATCTTTCACTTGTTTTAAACTAATTTTATACATTCAATCATCAGCATGAGATGAAACTAGTCAATGTTTGAAAATATAGGTCGGCCCTCTGGTGTACAGAGAAATTCATGGGACCAGAAAAATTATTTGTTAAGAGGATTTTTCTGTATCAAACCTATGCAACATGGGGAATGAATCCTGCATATGGGACCACAACAAAATGTTGTAGAGAGAAAATCAATGTAGACAAGAGTGTTGTAGAGAGAGAGAGAGTAGAGAGAATGAGGGAAAGAGAAGGAGACCACGTGTATATCCGAAGTACAATACACTTGCTCTTATGCACACACTCAAAATTTTTATTATTCTCTGAAGATAGAATAATATCTCTTTCTATAGTTAATTAACTAAATTCAAACACATTTGCGGCGTTAACAGCCCAAACTGCGTTTGCTGCGTTAACAGCACAAACTTTTAAATATGATGTAATTCAAAACGAAACTTTGCCGAAGGCTTGCTTCCATGTGTAATTTAGAATGCGTTATTATTTTCGTGCTTTAAAAGTATTTGCTCTTCGCTCCATTCTATATGTGAGGTATACGCGAGTCTAAGGTCTCATACATCTTCAAAAACGACTTGCTTGATTTAAAATTGAAAATGAATACAGATTGAAACCTTCGCCAATTAATTCCGTCCTCAGAAAGCATTCAATATCCTCCTCATGTTCAATCCTCCTGCATCGGAATGACAGAGGCTGGATGCAGTTCTGTACTTGGGTGAGAGAGAAAAAAAAGAAAGAAATCGAGTTATTTCCTTCAGCGAGGCTTATGGACGTGGGTGGGCTTCGTGTGTAGATCCTTTCAGAACGTAGGATCCTCGTGGATCCCCCTGGCGAGGTTTTCAGGGGAATCCCGGATAGCGACGCGTTACGTTTATGCCGCTGAGCAGACTGAATGTAATGAGACTGACGGGATTCTTCGGCCGTAAATCATTTCACTGTATGCTGGAAATTTCCGCCGCGAATTCACTCCTATAGTCTGCGTGGCAGAGTATCTCACTGCTGGCACTTTGTTGTGGCTTGGCGAAGACGGAAAAGTGAAATGAATGATAGAAAAAAAAAAGTACGCCGATTTGGTTGCTTCTGCTCATCAACCTTCTGCATGAAGGCTGACGTTTTTTGGCAGTGATGAGTGATTCTGATGGCGGGGTTTCCTTCTTGAGTGTTCACTTCTGTACTCTAAATGTCTGTTACAAAAGATGAGTTTTCATCATGCGAATAATTCCAGCCTTGAACCAACCGGTATTCCTGACAAAATTTGCTAATGTGTTGATAATTTTCAACACATATTTGCGGAATCGGCAAATTCCGCAAACTTTTTTCTCTGGACCAGCAAAATTTCATAAATTTTTTACAGACTCAAAAAATTTTGCTTGCAAGAGTTCATGGCGTGGATTTTAAAAGATTCTGCATTTTGGTTTTAAAAACTGAAATACCGTTGAAGTAGCTTTATAGGCAAATTTCTTCCCAAAATTAAAAAGGTGGGTTAGAGGGAAGGCTTGTCAGGATGAAAAAATTGATATAGAATATATCCGCATGCAAAAATTTGTCTGAAGTCTTAGTTGGGAGAAAAGCCAACTTCTATCTCTTTCATCAGATATTGTCAAATCTGCAAATTTTTTTTACAAAAGTCTAGTTGAAGATAAGAGACTAAATTGTTACCTTGCATAAATTCATTATGCTGCAGATAAATTGCCCTGCGGCAAAAATCTTCTGTGGATCAGCACCGTGTAGGAATCAGGAGCATCCTGACAAGGCAGGACAGTCCAGTCCAGTCTTGCGCTGATGAGTTGCACATGCAATTGTAGTGGATGCTGGTTTAATGTTAACAAATGAAACCTTCCACAGGTTCAAGTAAAATTAGTAAATTATATGATTGAAGTGACTTTTCCTTCCACAATTACAAGATGTTGTATTTGTAAAACAGCATTGATCATTGCATTGCAATGATCAATCATTTCTGCAATTAAAAGTTAATGTGCATATGCTCCTTATCTTTCTAAAGATTTTTCAGAATGAATGTACTATATGAGAAGAAATGTGTAAGAACGTAAAATGTCACCTGCAAAAAGAAAATATCTCAAACAGTTGAACAAAATGAAGAAAGGAGACACTTCAGAAGACATCACTATTGAAAATGAAATCAAATTTCTTGAAGCTGAAGAAGAGGTTATTGAAGTTGAAGATCTCAAGAAACATGTGGAATGCCAAACCTAAGTCCTTCTGTTATAACACAAGTTTCCAAGCATGGACTTGATTCTTCAGCTACTTCAGATTTTCCGAAAGGATTTTCTTGACTATGCGGGGTGGTCTGCTTCTTCTGACTAGGCAGGACTGTCTAAAGATTTACAGTAACTGGTTCAAAGTAAATGAGAGAAATTGTGCCAAGTTCCCGCATCATATAATATTTTATCTACACAGGAATGGTTTCACCAGAAAAAAAAAAGAAAATCAAACTTGAACTTGTGGTAAAACTTCCTCACTGCTTTAAGGCATACAATTAAAATGTTATAATTGAAGCCCATGCACTTATTCTCATTTGAATTATTGACATCTTTAGATTTAGTAGTGCTGAAGGTTGTATATAAAAAGGCAGTATGCAAAAAAACTCTTGAACGAAAATTGCCTTTTGATATTGCTTGACAGTGTTCAATGAGTTTCTGAGTGGAGGAGGCTCAGATTTAAGGGTGCCTCTATTGGATGAAGAAGCCAAAATTAAATGTTACAAAAGTTCCAAGTTTTAAAGACCAAGTTCAAGCCCAGCAAAACTTGTTCCGTCATTATCAAATAAGGAAAATTTTAGTTTGAAAGCTATTAAGAAGAGGGCAAGTTGCAAAAGAAGGTTCTCAAGTTTGATCAAAATTCTCAGCAGAATAATGAGAATTTTTGGAAAGTGTTGTTTCAGCGGAGCAACCATCGTGAAGTTGTTTCCTTGACATTTTTTGTGATTTGGAAGAGACTCACAATTTTTAACACAATCTGTCTAATGGCTTGAAAAAGATTCGATGCAAAGACAAATTATGACTTTTCTGCTGATTTTTAATTTACTCAAGTTAAATATTTTTCATTTCAACTTTCATGATACAGTTTCGAACAGAGGATTTCAAAATCACATTTCAAAAATCTGATGTCTCTTTTTGCTGGTGTTCCGATTCGTTCTCTTCATTGAATCAACGTCAAATAATGCTTGATCCCCCAGAAAATCCACAGTCTTGTGAAAACAAAGCAATCATCGCTAGAAATAAATGAGGAAATTCCTGGTGCTGCGGTAATTCGATAAAATCGGGAACCCGCTGGCGGAACATGACGATAAAACATTGTACAAAAGCTAACTTTGTCGCATGGCAAACAAAATAATCTGACATGTGTGTGTGTGTGTGGAATGCTGCTAGGAAGCTCACGGGGAAAAAGAAGAGAACAATGACGCGAATAAGTTCTCGTAACCGGAACGACAGAGTTATTCTGACGAGCTCCATCATACAGGGCGCTGAATTCGCAAAGCCCAGGCGAAAGCCGCTTGAATAAAATCACAGAAAAAAAAAGAGATAAGAGAAGGAAGCAGGAAAAGAGAAGAAGGAATTATTCTAAAGACTCAAAGAGCAAAAAAAAAAAAAGGAGACCTACATCACAGCAGAGCAGCGGTTTGAAAGAAGAACGGGAGCAGAAAGAAAAAGAAGCATGGCAAATACTTGGTGTGTGGACCGTTCTCGTTTGCTCCACTTCGCCTTCCCAGCGCCTGCTGCTGACAAAAGCAGCACATGCATAATTCAAATCTCTATAGAGCAGAATTCTTGTGCCACTCGTACCTTGCATGAAAGGGAACTAACGGCAAAAGCGTTCGAGGACGAAAACCATGCAGTTCGATAGATTCATACTCCGGGCCTCGCCTCTCGTATATGCTGAAGGAACACCCAGCAGACGCAGCCGCAGTCCCGTGAATGTCGCCAAATTACTGTACTTCCGCATTCAAGCCTTCAAGGAATCAAAAATACTGTACATGAATAACAATTTGTTCATCAAACGCCAGAAAAATCGTAATAAGTACGATTTTCTGGGTCTGTGACTACTTGTCTTATTGCAGAAAAACAATGGATGTGCGGAACAAGATGTCGGAAAAAGTAGCTGATTTAAATAATGCTACGCTTTTCAAACATTGAGAAATAGCCTGGAAAAGACAGAAAATCAAGAAAATGCATTCGTGAAGAAATGATTTCTTGCCATTTATTTCAGAAATCCAGTTTATCCCATATTCTTGCTCAATCCAACACAACCCATCACGTCAAAAAAAGGTTTCTCAATTTTCAATGGAGGATGGAGTTCGGCATCTTCAAGTTTTTTTTCTCGCAAAGCTTTTATAAATAATATTTTCCCGAGCTATACAAGGACCTAAATTAATAAGAGCATCTGCGAGTTTCAATCAATGATGCAGTAAAATCCCATGAAAAAAAAGCGTATTTGCCTGAGAAAAAATTGATACGCTGAATGAAGCGTTATACAATATCTGGATTTCCGAAATAAATTCCTAGAAAAAATGTGTACTCATACACTTTCACCTATTCAGTATCTCGATTCTCTGCCTTTTCCCAGCAATTTATCAGTGTTTGACAAGCTCAGTATTATTTAGAATTAATTGCTTTCTTCAGCATTGCCAAAATTATATTTCTTGGAAACCAAGGAAAAAGTTGAGCTTCCGATCAAAATTTAATTCTGGGTCTCTTCTCTCCAGCTATTTTTTAGAATTATTCTGCGGGCTGTAAAAGCGAACGGATATTCAAATTTATTAGTAAAGATGAAATAAGAAAGAATGTGTTGCCATGAATGATCAAAGTCAGTCAGGTTTACCAAATTTTTGCGTTCATATTCAGGCATGATTTTTTTCTGTTGAGTAAGTCTATTTGAAAAATAGCAATTATCGAATTTATGTGGAGAAATTTCTCAGTCCATGCAGCCGACATTCATGACTGTGCATGCCTGTAGAAGTGCCAGGAAATATGTTCTGGGGAAAAATGTTTATAAATAGTAGCAAGAAATATTTTTTATTGTAAGTTTTTCTAAGCAGCAAGAGAAAATCATTATAGTTATAATGGAGAATTGATGCAAAAAATTGAATATTCTCAGTGTAAACAAGATTTCTATACCATCCACCCTCCAAGCAGCTCATATATAACCCTTATTATAACATAAATTTGTCTGTCTTCAGGAAAAATCTTTTGTCCGCCGTAATGTATTTTTTTAAAGTTGATTTTCAATGTTGATGTGTTCTGTTCTTCTCGCACATTACTGTTTCGTGTGCCATCTTGATGATTTTCCAATTTTTTTTATTTTCGTGGTTCCAGGATTTTTTCTCAAAACTTTGTGTGTCGAAGTTTCAACGTCTGTACGACATTACTAAATTTTATTTGCTGCCAAAATGGACGCAAACACAGAATCTATGGGCTCCTGTCGGGACGCGTGTTGCACCATTTCCCTCTTTACCGACCATGAAAATGTTCGTCTGCGTCATGAGAGGAAACAAGGAGAAAAAGCCGTGAGGATCGCCACAGCTGACCCCTATCCACTTGACAGCTAGAACACAAATCTCAGCCTCTTTCCGAACCAGATTCCGTGGCATATGAGGGCAGGGGAACAGGCAGGCGGAACAAAGACGGGTTCCCCCTATCGTTTCTCGCTCGTACAGGATTATTCGTCGCATCCCGATGAGACACTCGTGGAAACCCATAGGATGTAGGTTTGAATGTCACACAAGTGGGCGGTTTCTCAGAACGTAATGTATAATGATGCGTGTTCAGTGGGTAGGAACTGTTGAGAATAAGATTCCTCGCTTGCTGGGAAGTGGGACGAAATGCAGCTTTTGTGCTCCTGTATTTCCCTGAATTAACCTACGCTTGTATCCGTGGGACACCGAGATGCGGACGCAAGAAATTAATGCTGAGACCGTTTCCCTAGGTGGGAATGTCCACATGTCAGACCTTATTATAAAATTGGCTTCACTGAAAATATTTTGAATTATTTTCACAGGAAATATTTTCAATTATTTTCACTGGAAATATTTTCAATTATTTTCACTGGAAATATGGTGGATGAATAATTTAAAAAATTATCCTAAAAAATTGATTAAAACAATTTGTCCCCATTTCGAGATGAAAATAATGTTGTTGAATCAATTAAATTACTAGCTAATCTTGCTTGTGGCAAAATTAAACCAATTAAACCATTCCTATTTGTATAATCTAAAATTCCCTTGGTATATGTTGCCATAGCTATTTTGACATATTCATGGCACTTCAATAAACAATTCATTAAATTTTCAAAGGTGTATCAATGGTGTAATTCCTGCAGTATAAACAAAGAGATTGATGCATCACCAGGGCACCTTCTCTTCTGATGCTCAGCATTCCACATTTACAGAAATAAGCATTTAAAAGATTTGGGACTATACAAATTCAGTGAAAAGATCCTTTCTAAAATCCTTGAGGAGCAAGACAAACTTTTAACCTTATATGATTTCTGATCAAAGATTCCCTCCAAATTATTTATGTGACTGAACCTTATCTGGGAACAGACTGAATACCTTGTGCTTTAAATTTGGTTCAGAAATTGGGGTTGCAATTCTTATTACTGATATTTTGTTTTTGTTATCAGGGAAGGAAGGTGTGTATGTGTTCATGCCAGTTGTGAAGTGATTGAATATCTCTGGATGGATTTGGGTTGATAGAGGAGGGAGTTTTAGATGTGAGAATGTTTTGTGAACCTGTTGAATGCTGAAAAGCAGGAAACAAAGCTTTCTGTTCAATTCAATTCAATTCAGAATATAAAAATAAAAGAAAAAAGGTACAGAAGGAATATGATCTTTTGACATGAGAAGGAGCTCAAGACACAAAGGACAAGAGCAAGTCAAATGCTATACTGGACGCAGATGATGGAAAAAATGAATGCACAAAATTAGCCTCTCTTTGATTATGAACTGGGGAAACTATATAATGAAATTCATGTTTAGTTTTTGTAGATTTAAATGACTCAATTTCTTCATGCATTTGGAAAATATAAATTCCAGAAATCTTGGGAAAAGTGTCTGCATCTGGAGTTGCCTGCTGGATGTTGGTGCAGATTTCTTATGTTCCAAGAGTACCTAAGTTGAAAAATTTGTATGTTAGGGTGTCTGTATGTTTTGCTCCCAATATATACCACAATCAAATGCATTATGATGCGGCAGTTGAAAGCTAGGCTGCTGGAAAAAATTGAGAGTTTATCCTCCTCATCCGAAACGGCATATTTGGATGAGGTGTTTTCACTCTCGTCTTTTGCAAATCATACACTCTCTCCTCTTTCTGTTGCTGACGAGAAGTCAAATCCGTTCATCAACTGCCGCCTGCGAAAGACTCGCCTGCTGTGTGCGTTTACTGAAAGCCTGTCTAGAACACATTTCGATTTCTCAAGTGAGGAGCTTCCATCAGGCTTCACCTTTCTCTGTTACCATTCTCTGACTGTTTAAACATTCAAAAATCACGCTTCGGAATTTGTCGAACCCGAATTAAGCTTGATTTCTGAAAACTAAACACGAATTAAGGCAAACAGGTGCTTTACTGTTCTGTACAAAAAAAAATATGTATGCGGCCTAACATATGCAGAATACGAGTAAATTTGTGGATGAGCCGCATAATTGACGAGGAATGCGACCAACACACTTCTTTCCAGTTGTCATCACTCCGATTTGGGGACACTTAAATCAACTTCAAAATTATTGGAAGCCAAGCATTTTTTCTTTTGAAAATTATTCGATACCGAAAATATATTTCTTATGGGTTCAAAGCCTTTCGGCAATGAAATTCAGACGTGAAATGCGATTCACGTGTTTATTCGCCACCTGCGTTTTTCCTGTGAAAATATAATTTTTTTTATTCGTCTGAGAATTTTTTTTTTGCAAGAACGTGGCTTCTGAAAATCAGCGTGCGACCTATTTCTGCCTGGAGTCAGTAGTCTCGTAAATTCGGCATTGTTGTCACTTGTTTTCTTACGTCGCAAAGTTTATTAGTACTGTGCTGCTGTAAATCACGACGACTTCACTTTGCAGCAGCAGAAGAACATAAAGGAGAAGAAGTGGCCTGCGTCAGGTGAACATCACCAGCATTTGGTGAACCTCGTTCTCGAGAGAACAATGAGGAAACAGCAGTGAACCCTGCTGGAAAAGTATTGTGATGTACTGCTTATTTGATGATTGCGTTAGGATATACGCTCAAGGGGTCCAACAAAAGTTTCCGGGATAGGAATTGAAATGGCAGATGAATGAGGGGAAACAACTGTATTATCCAGGAAAAACATTCCTTGGCACAAGAAAAATTCAGGTCCGTTTGACATATTTTTAAAATTTTTGGTGGTTGTTGCAAAATTCACCCAAGAACCTTTCTGCTTTTTACTCGGGAAATGAGGCGCCCATTCCGCAGATTTTTTTCTGATGCAGCCCATCATCCTCTTTAGAATTATGGAAATCTATATGGCATGCACGAATTCCAGGGGTTGCCTCCAGGTATTTCGAGGTAAATCCATGTACGCAATTTTCATCAACAACCGCCTTCGCAGCCTCCACATTGCTATCCCAAGCGGCGTCTCTTGATGGAAATGTCGGAAATAATAAACAATCGATGCCATCCGCCACTCTTCGAAACTAATGCCGCCCATGTTATTCTTCAAATTTCTGAAAAGAACCGACCCAACGTTGTTTTTAAGACGCTTTACTCACGGAGCAGTAGAAGACTCACAACGTTCCTCCTCCTTCGACCCCTACATAAAACGTGTGTTTGTTTTAATTTTTATTAAAGTTTCGCCCAATTTGTTGGGTTTTCTTGCATGACAGAACGTGTTTTCTGAACAATAATATCAATCGCATGCCGTTTTAATTTATACACTCGGATAACATTTGTTACACCCCCTCGGGTATGTATTATACGAGAAGGGCCCACGTGGATTCGTCAGTTGCATCAGCAGCAGCAGGGAAGAGAAGTGCAAAGTCCGCAGGTTCTCTCTCATCGCCCTGAGGACCAACAGGGTCCGAGTCGGGAGATTGTGACTCTGCCCGAGTACCCTGTATATATTTCGGGAACCTCGATCGGTCGTTATACCCGCTCAGCAAGTGCGATGATCGATTTTCGATTTCCCCCCCTTTCTGCTGGCATTCATAACGCGCACTGAGCTGCGGCAGCCGTTGGAGGGGATCTTACTCTATGCTGCTGGTTCTCTTTGCATTCCCTGCTGCTGCTGCTGCTTCTCTTCTCGGCAGGAGTCCTTCTCTGCTGCTGCTGCTGCTGAGACGACGAGCTTCGAGGAGAGGCTCGGGGATAATTAAAACTTGAGCTCGATTCGCACTGGGCTGAAGAGCTTAGCGACTCCATTACTACCAATAGGCTTTCTCCCTGCCTACACGAACCACGACCCCTGCTCAATCCGCAACTGCTTTTCGGTGGGCTGGTAGTGACGAAGACAGACGATAAATAATAATAACAGCGCTGGCTTTGTTTTCTTCTTTCTTCATTCAATCGCAGCTGTTATACGAATGTCTGTTATACGAAAGACCAGCTCTCATCCATACATATATAGCGTAGTGAAAACCGTAATGCAGATGCACGTAATCTCGAAGAGAAAAATACGATCAATTGATTTATCGTTTTATTCATATATTTTGTTGTTTTTTTCGGTCTATTGAAATTGACATTCATTTCAACTAAACTAAGGAATATTTGTTTTCATTGCAGCCTCCGTCAGTATCCCAACAAAACAAAAAAAACGTTGCAAACGAGAAGTTTCAATTGAAAACACAACCTCAGTCATCGCTGAATTTTCATACACATGGGTCGAACGGGAAAATCTCATTACTCGATTTTCAGCTCCCTGAATTCCTCTTTTAGCCTGAGAAAGGTACCATTTCGATTATTGCGCAGACAGATGCATGATCAAAAAACTAAAATCGTGGCTACTTCTTCTAGAAATTTATTTTTTTCCTCAGCTGCCAAAGCTGCTGCTCAAAATATGCACGTCATTATTTGAAGAAAAGAAAATAATAACGAAGTTTCAGAGCGTAAGAATGCTGGGGATTTGATAACTATTGTGGAGGCGTCAAAAAAGTGACAAAAAAACAATTTTGAAAAACTTATTTGTTATCTTCCTTCATCTTTCACCGACTCCCATGTTCGCAATTTTTAAAATTGCATGAGGCTGCAAACATTTCCTTGGAAATAAAATTATTCATTCCATGCAGCCATGCAAGAGTATGGCATAAAGTTTGCATCGCCGCATAATAGAATGCGTCATGGAAAATGAATGCATTTATTCCGCAAAATATTAATGTGTATACCGGGAAATTAGTGCAACGTGTTACTGAGAGTAACTTTGGGTCTTGTTGAAAAACTATTCCAGTAGCAGTAAACTTGAATTTACCAGCTTATACGATCAAGAAAACGAGCAGAATGCATGTTCAAGTGCAACATTCTACAACCTGGCAACCTTGTAAGTGTAACAGGATCTGCATGAGTATTTTCCATCGAATTACCTCCGTAGCCGACTCTTTTTCAGGTGAAATTTGAACAAACTATAGACTATGACATGAATCCAGAATAAAATTCCTAGGAAAAAAAACTCCTAGCTTGATCAAATGTGTCATCTTCCGGCTCAGAAATGCACAGAATAGTTGAACGCTTGCACGTCTCCTACGTTCCCCAGGAAAAGCTTTCAATGCCCATGTACCATTCCTGCATGCGTCACATGCTTTTCTTGGAATCGATAAGGGAACGTACTGTGGCATGGAAAATTGAGAAGGAATTGTGAAATTTTCAGTTGATCATACTGGAAGGTTGCCCAGAAAAGGGGGTTCACGGCAAAGGCTGACAGGTTGGAGTTCGTCAAATTGCTGCAATATTCGAGGAAATTCAGAATAAATTTCATTAAAATGTTTCTAAAGCTCGTTTCGCCATAATTTTTCGTGGGTTCTTGAGAATAAATTTCACTTCGTGAAGACGAGCAATACAATGTTGCAACATACCGCCATGGACTAGCGTCGAGATTTGAATTCCAATGTTGAATTCCAGCTACAAGGAAAGCCGCAACTGAACAATTCGTGATGGAGAAAAGACAATACTGTTTTACGATTTTTTTATTATTATTATATTCGTGCAATAATGCAAATTATTCATTTACGTAGTATGGGAAAGCGTATTACATTAGTGTAAAAATTACGTCGAAGACAAATGAACCAATCTTACTCCTCTGTTGAATACATAGGTTGAAAATGAATATGTTTCAGTGAAGAAGTACCTGATCTCGATCTAGAAATGAAATAATAGTTAGATAAGTGAATTTAAAGAAGGCTATATCATTGAAAATTGCGACGAACATTGCAGCACAGATGAAATTGTAATCATGTGATCCTAATGACTTGCTATACCTGCACTTTCCCAGTCAAAAATGAAATCTGAATCGTCTCACGGATTATGTTGATCATGTGGGGATTTTCCGCGAAAAACACCCCCTGCGCGAAGTGACACGGAAATCTGAGTAATTCGCGCCAACACGAATTGGCGCGCAAAAATACAAGAGGCGGCAATAAAAACCCTCAAAGAGATAGCCCCAAAACCATGAAGATTCTTGTGAAAAGTGTTTTGTACAAATCTTCCGAAAGGAATCTTGTGTGAAAGAACAAAGCTAGCGCTTATCTTTTCGGCCGGTCGCGCACCGGCCAATTGCTGTTTATACTTATTCAATTCTTCATCATCAAATTTACTCAACTTCTGTAGAAACACTTATATTCGAACCAATATACATATTTGAGCACATTCATCTAATCAAAAAATTCCCACAAAACAATTTGTGTTATCTAGACAGATTATACTGTTGCAATTCAAGTTTAGAATCTCGACGTTATTGAGAAAATATTTTCACAGATTCAATATATCATGAAGATGATGTATACATTACTCATCGTCCCAATAATCAGTGGCTGGAGTGTTCATCAGCTCACATTTTGCTCTTCCTAGAAACCAGCACTAATGAACTCGTTACTTTTCGCTAACCCGTCTGGAAACGATCTTGGATACCACCTGTTTGCCAACGGA
>CAJPEX010004755.1:0-19745 GCA_905338405.1 Notodromas monacha | reverse complement strand
AAAGGTTGAAGAAAATCTGCGGATCAAGAAAATAAGTTTGATAAAGAAAACACAGATTCAGCCTGGGACAGGGGCCAGGAATTCTTGGTAGAATCCCAGAGTTAAATTTAAAGTTTATTTCAGAAAATTTTCCCGACAAATTGAGTTTAGAAATAAGTCACAAACAATAGAAAAAAATTGCAGTTAACCTTTCAATAAGCTCAGACAATGCATTGTTCATCAAATGACAGCTAGGCATACACCACTGATGACGATGCCTATGGAAAAGAGGTTTTATTAATTATTGTGGCGCACTGGCCTTGTGACAGGTGATTTTTTAAATGCCTGGGATTGGCCAGAATATCAGAGTCAAAGACAATGCTGGACTCAGCATCTTGTGAAGAAAATTTCTGAAAGTTTATCAATTTTTCTGGGACTCTCTGTTTCTACCATTGGGAAATTCTTCCACCCAATTTATTGTGTGTGCATTGGGATAGCACAATAGGGCAGGGGGTAAACAATACTTAAGTAAAAAATGAAATTTAAAAATGAAATTAGAATGTTAACAATAAATGTCTCCATATAAATTTGAACCTTGATAAGTCAAACCTCCCTAAGTTAAACTCCTCCCTGAGTCAATTTTTTTTTCAAGTCCATGATGGAATTCCCTTTGAATCAATTCATTAAAAGCCTCCCTAACTTCAAGTATTTTTTTCTAAAACCTGCGTAAGTCACATTTTCTGAGGCCTATTAGTTATTATTTCCTTTTAAAACAAAAGAGAAAACCATTAAAACAAATTATTTCATGCATCTTGAAAGGAAGTGAAAGACTGATAGAGACCTCCAAGTTTAGCAAGGTGTTAACTCCTTAATGAGCAAGTTTAGGCTCAGAATATCCTCATTTGCAATTTCCCACACTTTTTCACTTCTCCTGGCAACAAAAGCGTTTGCTTCCTTAACTGGAAATCTCCAGAAATCAAAACCTCCCTAAGTTGCCTTTTTTTTCCTGGTCCCTATATAAAATTTGACTTACAGAGGTTCAACTGTAATGATTTTGCGGTGGTTCTGTTTAGATTTTCTCCCCTTGCTAAAAGCGTCCTCTATAGTCTATACAACAAAATTCTCTCTACAGCAAATTTTTCCTGGTCCCATGACTTTTGCTGCAGAAAGAGAGAAAGAGAGAGAGAGCCCACTTGTATTTGTGAACCAAAGCCCAGCTCATCCGGGTTACCCCGATACGTTTCCATCAGAACTTACTCGAGGAACCCCTATACACGGTGCTCAGTTTTGCTGATGGGGGCCCCCGGGAGAAGTGGCAATCAATACGCGGGAGGTTCTTTTCACACCGCCTTAATGGCCCTCGGCCAGGGCAAAATGCGTCTCTCGAGCTGCCACTCCAGCGTTCCACGAAAAACTCGCGCATTCGGACAAAGGCGGATTGTAGTCATGGTTGACCGTAGCGAAACTCGAAAAAGCGGAAAATAAAAAATGTATATACTGTATATATATATATATATTCTGGAAAACGAGGAAAGACGCCCGCCGGGCCCAGAAACAAAAATTAAACAAGATCTGATGACTTGGTCAGCAGTTTTCTCATCCTCCATGTGTAGAGGACACAAAGAAAGTGATTGCTGCGAATTACAGGGAGTACTTACTCAACGTGTGCATATATACAGTGAGACCCCCACATGCGGACACCTTGACCTGCGGACAATTGAACATAGGGAAACTTATTTCCCCAGAAAACATTAATAAAAAAGGCCCAACATGAGGACACTGACTCAACATAGGAACATTTTGTGATAAAATTGCAAATTCATTTCAGGCCAAATTACAAGAAACAGATATTTCCAACCCTAAAATTGATGTAAGAAAAGTTCTTGGGNACATTTTGTGATAAAATTGCAAATTCATTTCAGGCCAAATTACAAGAAACAGATATTTCCAACCCTAAAATTGATGTAAGAAAAGTTCTTGGGCATTTCTCTCACCAATTTACCATCCATTTAGCTAATTAAAAAAAATTACCTCCAGCATGGAGGGACTTCTACTTTTTTCACTTGAATGTTATTTTTGTAGATGTCAACATTTCAATGTACTGTACAGAGAGACACTATTCAATGCTCCAAACGTTCTTATCAAGTTGAAAATGTATTCACTAATTCAAATTCAAGTGGCAAACAATATCCAAAAAATATTTCTCCTGTAAAACACCAATTAAAAATTATATCATGGGCCTTTTTTATGGGAAAACAAGACTCAAATTAGGGACAATTCAACTTAGGGACACTCTTGATGCACCCATTATGTCCGCATCTTGGGTTAATACAGTGAGACCCCCACATGCATACACCTTGAGATGGGAACAATTCGACTTAGGGATATTTATTATTCAATTAAAAAATCATAAAAAGGCCCAAAATGTGGACACTGACTTGACATGAGGACATTGCATCATAAAATTGCCAATAAATTTTAGGAAAATTGACTTTTATTAGGCTTAATTGCAAGAAACACACACCGCCTTAACAACCAAATCCTTAAAACCGAATCCTTGAAACAAGGATCTTGGCTTTTGAATGTGAAATAAATTTGAATTTGATTTTAAATATCATGCAGTGGCATATACTTTGATTTGACCATTTTCGTATTACTCACACAAAAAAATCGACCGAAATATAAAAAAGTCAATTCACGCTACCATAAAAAAATATTAATGCAGTAAAGTTAATATTGCTGGGATCTACGGAATGGTCCCTTTCTACGATGGAAAGATAAAATCAATTGACGCCACACGTGGTCCAAGAAGGTAGTCTCTCTTTATTTTTGTCAACATTCGATGAAATTCGTTTTAAATATAAATGAAACTCGGAAGTTTTGATTGTTTTTGCCAATTAAATTTAAAATGGCCAAATTAATCATGAAGTGCAATACGAAGAAAATAAATATTGCACTACTTGTAAATGAAAAACCGCAGTGGATCGTCGTCACTTTGAAATTAATCTTCGGCAGCATCCATATTTTTCAAATTGAAAAAAATTCCTTTGTTGATTGTTTTCGGCCTTTTCAATATTTTACAGAGATAAATGCTCGTGAATAAACATAGTCACCATGTAAATATGCTGTAGATAATACAAATATAAAACAAAAGCGTCTAAAAAGTCGAATTTAAGTTTTGTTTGAGACTGAAAGCGATTTCTCATCCTGTATTTTGATTTCTTGAATGAAGTTGCGTTTGGAAAATTGTCTCAAATATTCTGTACAACCCTGTATATATGCCTGCTGTTGGCATGACAGATCGGTTGCATCGTAGCTTAAGCATGTATTTCTGAGAAACGGAACAAACAAAAAAATCAGGGCGTGAGCAAGGAACATGACTCAGGTCCGCATGCGCATCTAACAAAGGACAAAAGGTATATAGAGAATTCGGAACAAAACGAATGAAACATTTGTTTCGAAAACGAATAATAGCAAGTAAATGTGACATGTAAAAATTAAAATAAAATAGAATAACCCTCCAGTAACTGCCGCATTCTCGAAATGGCTCGTTTAGTCTTCTCAGCCTTTCACGCTGCGGTTTATTTATTTTTTTATATTATTTTTTTTTTCACAAGCAACGGGTTGCGGTCGAACGGGTTCGTTGAGCTCATCTCTGGAATTATAAGTTTTTTTTGTCGGCTGACGATCGCTAGGGTTCATAAAAGTGCTTTTAGCTTTGAAAACGGCGGAACACGTTTTGTAAATTTCGATGACGATTGAACGTTCATTGAATATTTCAATAATTTTTTCGAAATTTTTGCTCGTTTTTTTCTGGAGTAAAAAGTCAACATTTTCTCATCGTTGCGCTCCAAAATTTTTCTCATAAATGGATATAATTTACAAATTACAGTGAACCCGTGAATTTCAGATGTACACAAGTTCTTCTTCAATTTTAAATCATCTCCTGATACATTTGTGCAAAAGGAAGAAAAATTTGATATACTGTATACTGTATATTACGATAATCTTGGCAAGTGAATTTTCCATTTTATTCTACAATCCATGGACACCATAATAGATTTTCTAATTCGATTCATTCCACAGCAATAAAAAACTAAATTTCAAAGAAATTTCCAAAATGAATGCTAAACTTTTGCCTTGGTTATATTTTTCAAAATTTAAATAAACTTTTCTTGATCCGATCGGATTCTCAATTCCACACGTTTTGCATCCATTCTCAAAGTTTTCAAATCTCAAATCTGATTCTTTTAATACAACTTTGAGAATGTGAGCAGAATAATTGAAGGTTTAAATAATCTTTTCCTTTTTAAACTTGCAATCATGTCAAATATTCATAACCAGCTCAGAATTCGAGATATATACATTAGATGCACCAAAGTCCGAGATAGTTCAAATACGAGGGTTGTCCCAATTGAACCTAACATTGGGTATTTCTAGAGTGGGTACCACTGCAAATAAAAATGCATGCTTTATCAGGTGATGTTCTAAGGCTCTGGGAATTTTTTTAGATAAAAAAATTATTCAATTTTTTAAATGTACTGACACATGAGTGGAGAAGTGCACCAAAAACTGAAAAGTTGTCACTTGTCATCATGCCAAAAATTGAATTTTTTTGTGAAAAATTTGAAAAAAATCCTGAGAACCTTAGAACATCACGGGATAAAAAAAAATTGCATTTGCAATGGTACCCACCCTAGAAATGCCCAAGTCTACATTCAAGTGGGACAATCCTCGTATACTGTACAAGGTACTGTATTGTACAGTATATGAAAATTGAATGAAACCGGAAGCTGCGTTGCGAAATTTTCGCATGTATCATAACTTCAAATACTTGAGCAGTTTCAAATGGATAGATTGAAAAAAAAAGAATAGACGACTGACCTTCTGCATTGGCTTCGCAAAAATCTGGACTCTCTTCGAAATACACCAGGTCGCCCTTGGTGGGTGGCTGAGCAGCCCAGGCATTGCTGACGACGAGACCGGCGCCGTCGGGGCTCAGTGTCACTTCCGTCGCACTGTCGAACTTCCGCTTGAGGAAGTCGCCGATCCCGCGGAAGCTCTCCAGTCTCTGCCAGCAAGTCCGCACTGCGCAGGAACCGGAAACCCCGTGGCACTTGCAGTCCAACGACAGATGTCGCCTCACCGCCTGAAGAAGGAAAAATAATTCAAACGCATCCACGCGAAAATTTAAAACTTGCACGTGAAATTCCATTATCTGCATTGATTATTACAAAAACTACAACAACAACAACAAAAACTGTCCAGAGGTCAAACCAGGACCATTATAATATTGGTGCTATTAGTGTAATTATCACGAAATTTCAAGTTTTATCGCAAGAAATTCATTTTTTGGGTTATGATGAAAAAAATATATCCCGTATTTCAGTTTTCAGTGTTTGTTGTTGCGATGATATACTTGTACAGTACGTGCAACAATCAGAATAAAAGTTAGAAAACTAATCAATTTTGCTTAATTTTTTCAAAATAATTATTGAGGACAAATGTCTTCAATATAATTTGATGTGGAGTGTTGATTAAAAGATAATAAAACACGTTAATCAGTCCAGGACAGGACCTGGAATTCCTTTTAGGAATTCTTGGTTTAAAGGGAAAAGTGATATATTTCACAAAGTATAACTGAATAAATTGACTCAACAAACTCAACTTGCAAGAATAACTTGNTTCGCAATCTGAATTCAAGAAATTTTCTTTTTCTTAGCCCCACACTTTTCGGAGAACCACTCTCACTCTCAGGATTTTTTTTTTCATGGATTCTTGATGAAGAAAGTGTCTCAACAGTCAACACACTCGCCGTGCATTATAGGCAGGATATATAGAGGTCTATTTTTTTTTTGGAATTGTTTGAAAAGCTTATTTGATTTTTCCATCACTGACCTTTCGCCCAGCACGGTTATTGTGCAGGTTCATCTGGGCCCGGGCGTCACGAGTGAACTTGTCCTTGGAGTCCACGAACTTCCGCGTGAAAACGCTGCCGTAGCGCACGTTGTCAGTGCAACCGCCCCACTTGAAGTCCGGGGCATACAGGGTTTCCAGTTCCATGCCTCTCACTGGGTACTACAACATATGAAGAAAAAATTTGTAAAACTTTAAAAATTGAATTCAAGCACTGATGGATACTGGGTTGATTGATAATCTGAATGCGAAACGATCAAAAATCCTTTTAAATGGATGGGGTGAAAAAAGTTCAAAAGTAATTTGGTTCCATCATGTCAAATACAGTGAGACCCCCAGATGCAGACATCATTGGTGCATCAATAGTGTCCCTATTTTGAATTGTCCCTAAGTCAAGTCTTGTTTTCCCATAGACTTACATTATGTAATTTTTAATTTGTGTTTTACTGAAGAAATATTTTTCAGAATTCCACGAAAAAAAATTGTTTGCCACTCAAATTTGATACAGTGAATATATTTTCAACCCAATAAGAAAATTTGGAGCATTGAATAGTATATCACTGTACAGTTCATTGAAATGTTGGCATCTGTAAAAATAACATCCAAGTCACAAAGAGAGAAGAAAGTCCCTCTGTGCTATTTGTAATTTTTTCAAATTAGCCGGATGGATCGGAAAGTGATGGGGAAAGTACCAAAGAATTTTTCTTGCATAGCTCTTAGGGTTAGAAATATCTGTTTCTTGAAATTAAGCTTAATAAAAGTCAATTTTCCTAAAATTCATTGACAATTTTATCATGCAATGTCTTCATGTTGAGTCAATGTCCATAATTTGGGCCTTTTTATAATTTTTTATTGAAAAATAAATGTTTCTTTGTCAAATTGTCCCCATGTTGAGGTGTCCACATGTGGGGCTCTCACTGTACATGGTCATTTTCAATTACAGTGAGACCCTGATATTTGCAGACACCCCAACATATGGACAATTTGACTAAGGGACACTTGAAAACCAAAAAAATCAGGCCCAACATGTGGACAATGGCTTGAGTTAGGGACACTTTCCTGAAATTTTCCCAAAAAATCTAAACATTCTATTTCCAAATTTTGATATCTTTCAAACAAATCAAGCTATTTACATGCACAAGATTGATTATTTTATTTTTGACACATCCTATATGTGAAATGTTTCAAAAATTCTACAGATCTACACCATCAAAAACAACTTTCAATATCTTTCTGCTTTGAATCGAATTTAAAAATGTCAATGATCAAAATCGTCACTGTGTGTGTGATTGAATTATCATTTTTTACGTTCACCTATACATGCATAACTGCTTGAAAAAATCAATTTGTACAATCAAAGATATATTTAGCAGAAGTAATATGTCCAGTTCTAATTCATCCAAATCACCATTAACTGTGTCATCGATGATCCTCGTTCTGAAGCTTACAGTTTTAAAAGACTAAATTTGAAAATATTGAAATATTTTGCACACTCGATAATTTTCTTCACTTTCTCCTCAACCAAACGACCCTCTAGGAAAAATGCTCACCTATTCTATTTGAAATTGCTAAAGTCAACGAAAATCATCTTGAACCGTTTCGTCCGCATTTTTATAACACAGAAATCATCTCCTACAGAAAAATAAACGAAATTTCAAAAAAAAATTGTCAATAACAAAACCCACTGTTTTTTTGTCGCAATGGCAAGTGGCTAAATCGCCCCGACTGCAACTCCGACTCACGGCGTAAGTGACTCCAGCCGAAGTTACAGCATGAAGAAATGCAGCTTCTTTGCTTCCTCCTGATGAAATAAAATAAAGAGAGAAGGACAAATACTGTATTATAATATGGCAAGAAGTTGACGTAGCAAGAATACTGTTCGACGCATCAAACTTAGTTCCTCGTGGATTCTTCATCTTTTTTTTTTAATGCTGCTGCTAATAATATAAATGCATCAAATCCCCATTTATTCCAGTGAAGACGGAACTTTTTTTGTAAGGTACAGTATAAAGTTTCTGAACAGACGCTTGCATTGGCATTTATCCAACAGATTTAAAAATTTGGCATGCAAAATTTGGAAGATTTTAATATTGAAGTCCGGTCATAATAATAACCCAATGCTAAAAATGGTCGAAATAAAAAATACATATACTGTATGTAATTTCCGTGCGGTTATTTCAAAGATAACCACTGAGAACACGCATTTGTTTGCGTTGCGTTCGTTGCCTAATAAAAAAATATCTTCAAAAATGTACCTGACCTATTGATAGTGTGCATGCAAATTAATTTTTCTGGCTATCAAGTAGCTATATTATAGCGTCATTTTAAATTCAGCTCATTTACATCACCGAAATCTCGTTTAAATTACTATATTTATTTTTGCAGCTGCTGAGCATTTATGTAGTCGAGTCAGCGGTTTCGAAACTTTTTCGAAAGTCTCGAGAGAATTTTTAATAAAGTATCGAAAAGTCTTTTTAACATTTACTTCGGAAAAAGCACAACAAAAAACAATCCTCACAAACATATGCATGATCAAACTTTCATAATCCAAGGCCTTTTCATTTAAGAATTTTTCTTTGAAAATTCAAAGAAAATTAAACTGAAAATCAATGTTACTCACGAATGGAAAAAATCGCGCTATAAAAATAATTGAGAAGTAGAAAAGTTGCAGTTCAATTCGCTTTCTATGAGGATTCAGAAACGAAAAAAATAAAATCAGAAAGAGACCAAGGAATACCTGTATATTGCACATAATTATTTCGGGAAGAACACGCATTTCTGCATATAAATTCCGAAAGTAATTCTAATAGCGGATAATATTAATGCCATATTTTATTTCAGTCAATATTTATATGCCATCGGATTGAAGACCCAAACAAAATTCCGAAAAAGAGACCAAAAAGGAATACATATATTGCAAGTAATTATTTTCTTGAAGAACACACATTTCTGCATATAAATTCCGAAAGTAATTCCAATATCGGAGAATATTAAGGCCATATTTTATTTCAGTCAATATTTATATGCCATCGGATTGAAGACCGAAAAAACAAATTCCGAATAAAAGAGGCCAAGGAATACATATATATTGCACATAATTATTTTCGTGAAGAACACACATTCCTGCATATAAATTACGAAAGTAATTCTAATAGTGGAGAATACTAAGACCTTATTCTAATTCAGTCAATACTTATTTGCCATCGGATTGAAGATCCAAAAAAAAAAAAAAAATTTCCAGAAAAGAGACCAAGGAATACATACACATTTCACATAATTATTTTCGTGAAGAACGCACATTTCTGCATATAAATTACGAAAGTAATTCTAATAGTGGAGAATAATAAGACTTTATTCTATTTCAGTCAATATTTAGATATGCCATCGGATTGAAGATCGAGTCAACGAGAGAGCGTTTCATTCCAGAGAGGGGGGCTGAAAACGGAGCGGAAATGAATCGACAATATTGATAGAGACACAAAACGCCGACAACCGTGCGAACGGCGCCCCCGGGGGAGAGGCGCCCCCCGGGGCGACCACCAGCCGCCCCGGAGTAATCAATGACCGCCAGAATAAATACTCCCCCCGTCGGGCAGTAATGGATCGCTTCTCTCTCTCTCTCTCTGGGGCCCTTTTTCTTCCTTCTTCGCAGCTCACCGCCAGTGTGGAAGAATGAAACAATGCAGAAAGGCACGAGTATATTATACAATATTAACCATTCACGACTTTCAACTCGGGGATGTGCTCGTAAAAGAAACTGGATTAATGAGGGTCATGAAAGGCGTTTTTCTTTGTCCTGAATGACGAGTATTGATCTTTATCATCGCTGCTTATTTTTTTATATTTCTTTAAGCACAGATTTCCACTTTCTCCGGGTTTAAAATCTATTCTCAGTATAAAAATTTGCAGTGCTATCTGGTTTGACACAAAACTCTAGTTCGACAGGCGCTATGAAAATATTTGCTTGTTAATCAATTAATTATTTATTTATACTGTATTACTGAAAAAGCAATGTACCATCACATCTATGAAAGTACCCTATAAATACGCACGTTTTTATTGAACATAAAGGAATAAAGGGAAGGTGCAAGTGATACACAGGTAATATATAACTTTTTGAAAAGAAAATTTGATTAAACTAAGATTTGTTATCAGTGTGACAAAATATGACAATACTTGGGAAGTACCCCGAGGCGAAACTTTCAGGTGATCCTTTGATGCATTGATTACTTTGCAACAAAGTAATATTATATTCCCGATGCTTAATATTCTCTCTGCGTCCCGAGACGCCTCGACAGCGACATCAACTCTTATCCTTATCCATATCACAAATCACTTCATTATAAAACCAAATGATCCTCTCAGCTCCAAAACTCTGTTGCTGACCAGATCCCTCTTGAAGATAGAAAGCCCCTTTTCCTTGTTCTTTATTCCGCCAATCAAACTACGGATCAAAGTTTATATAAATCATTGTTTTCGCCTGCGCAAGTTCAGTGTTGTCTATAACCTTGTAAAGGAGACGAGTACGTTGATAGAAATATATCTGCTGAAGATATACGGACTCTACACTTATTCAAAGATTGAATATTGGACACTGGAAGAAGTTTCCCGGACATCAAGGAGAGAACTTAAACGTAATAGTTGGAAGGTTTCTAAATTAAAGCTAACAAGGAAGGAGACAAGACACATTGTCAAATTTTTATTTAATTTTGGAAACCGGACAACAAAAAGTGGCGCAGTCGGTGCTCCTTTTTGCGCCGGGTGGATTAAGTGCAGCTAGTGCACAAGACTCTTGGTGTCCAAAAAGTTAGAGTTCCGAAAAAGCAAAAGTGCTGAAATTTGAAAAAGTGCTGAAATTGCAAAGTGAAAGAAAAGGCAACTACCCACGAGAGGAGTTGGCCAAAAGAAGAAGGCAACTACCCACGAGAGGAGTTGGCCAAAAGACAAAGGCAACTGCCCGTAAGAGGTGTTGGCCAGAATTAAAAGGTAACTGCCCAGTGGTGGAGTTGACCTCAAACGGTAACGGCCCTGTGTGGCGTTGACCAAGGAACGTCGTCCAAGGAAAGGAGACGGTTCAAGAAGCAAGGTATTTTTTACAAAACTCAAACAAATCAAAAAATTTGGAAAAAACCGTTAAAATAAAGTAACGTGTGCTAGAAACGTTGATTGATTGTGTGAAAGAGTTTTTGTGTAATACTATTGTATTTCTATTTTTAATTGTACTTATTGTATTATTGT
Organism: Notodromas monacha; assembly: GCA_905338405.1. NCBI lineage: Eukaryota > Metazoa > Arthropoda > Ostracoda > Podocopida > Cyprididae > Notodromas > Notodromas monacha. The sequence continues at coordinate 8,612 of CAJPEX010004755.1, read as the reverse complement.
ATTCATACAAGTATATTATTTCCTAACTCAATACTTTTATGTCAGACTCTAAATCCAACAAATCGCTAACCTCTATTCAAAAAGCCAAACTATATAACAAAGAAATTACGGAAAAGGCTTTTGCGTTAGTATACGGAGATTCCTCAGAGTCTATAATATTCAAAGAATTCGTTAAACACTCTAACGTCCAACTAGTCTTACCTGTTAAAAGACCAGAAGACTTTGAAACACCTGAAGAGACCAAGGCGCGTAAAAAAGAAGATCCTCTTAATTTAAAGAGCGACGAATAATTGTTACTAACTCAGGACAATTAAATATTTTACTTCGTGTATAATATTTAAGCGACCTTTCTACTATTTACCCCTACTAACCAACTTAGACTTACCACCTATTCATAAAATACAGCCAATAATAGTATAAACTTACTTCAATAATAATGGCAAATAGCAAACAAAATCAATTTGAGGAAACCCTTGAAGAAGGGTTAGATGCTACAATCATTACACCCCAAAACCCAGGTATTTTACCTTCACAAAATCCAAATACATCTGCATCACGATTATTCAAGTTGGCAGCTGCTTCTTTGGATAATAATAAAATGCCTCCTGAATTTCTCCAGTTAGCACCATCTGACCAAATCAATTTCCTACAACGATCTATTCTTGAACGCCGTCAAAAGATAACCCAATTACAAAAGGAATTACCAAACGCTGGACAAACCCGTAAAGATATGATAGAGACACAGATACTTCAACTGGAATCTACTATTTCTGATCTAGAGAAATTAGAAAAGGATACCAGTGCTAGTCTGAAAAAGATCCATGAAGCCCAAAAAGAATTAAGCGATAGGAATAACGCGTTATTAGCACAATTCATCCAGGATCAAGCAATAGAAAAAACTATTAATCTTGCAGAAACTACGGAATTGAAAAAAGCAATAATGACTAATACCCTTTTGGGTACCTTAGACACTCCTACTCCCGAAGAAATGGTTGTATGGAATCAATCACAAGGCCAAAGCTTTATCCCTCCTAATATCCAGACGGCCAACGCTTTTATTAGTAACCTACCTGTATTTTCTGGAGAATGCAATACCATAGCATGGAGTGCCTGGTACTCCCGATTTCTAACATTACTTCAAGCTAACCCAATGAACGATCAGCAAATTAAAAATCTGTTACTCTCCAAAGTAAACGCTAAAGCAAACAATTTAATAGAATCTGAAACTGGATTGCGACATAAACCTTATCAGGTTATTATTCGATTTCTAAGAAATTACTTTGAACCAAAAAACTTTGCTGATGGAATAGCTACTCTAGACCATATCAAACAAGGCATAAACGAGAAAGTTCAAGATTTTTCATTGCGTTTAAACCTAGCAGCAAGCAGACTTAATACTGATTATATTCCAGAAATAAAAGTTCTAAGACAAGAAGGTGTAAAAACTTTTGTTACTAATCCAACGTATGAACAAGAAGTAATAAGTTCACAGTGTCGAAATAATTTATTGTCGGAAATAAAGCTTAACAAATTTATCACTGGATTACAACCTCATATACAAGAAAGAATGGCAGAAATTCCCGACAATTATGACGCAGCCGTGGAGTCAGCTATAAAAATCGAAAGAATGTTAATAACTACTGGACGCCTTGTCTACTCTTGTGATACATTTCAACTCAACATCAGAAGAGGTAATGGAACCTATAATAGACATACCGCTATTCCTAATAAACCCAACTTTACGCAAAAGGTGTACAATGCGAATAACAAACCATGTTATGGTTGTGGATTGCATGGTCATTACATAGCTGAATGCCCACATAAAGTACCCTGGAACAACCAACAAAATTATAAGAACGCGTCCCAAAATATAATGAATAGTCAACAAAATAATCGTCCATCTATGAGGCGATCCAATCGTCTTCCTATGCGCCAAGGAAACAACAATTCCCAACAATATTCTTCTAATAATCAGATCCCTTATAAAAGGACCTTTCCACCTAAAGGTCAAAGACTGAATTCCCAATCTTCACCTCAAAATAGACAAAGCAATTCCTCAAGAGGAAATAATATTAGAGGAAGGATTGTATCTAGAGGACGGACAGGAAATTCTAATAGAAGACCTATAGGAAATACCCGACGTGTTTACTATAATGTAACCGAGGACCAAAGAAGTTATCAGAATAATAATCCTTCGGAAGAATATAATGAGGAAGATGATTATCAGTATTCTGAAGAAACCCTAATTAATCTTGATGAAGAAACAGACGAGATGACTGAAGAATTCGGATACTTAAATACCAATGATGAAAATAACAAAGAATATGATCAATATTACGACCAAGAACAAGACGAGCAATACTATGTTGAATCTAACTTCTACAATAAATATGACTATAATACACCTAACAATTTGGGAAACGATTATTAACTAGAGACGTCTCTCTTTCACGTCTACCAGTTGTTACAATCTCTATCAAGAAAGAGGATCCCCCTTTACGTTTCCTCATTGACACAGGATCGGAAATATCCATTTTAGATTCTTATTATAATTCTGATCCCTCCTTTCCCAGTAATGTGATAATCAACACCTTACAAGGAAACAGTATCTCTGTCCTTGGATCTACAGAAAAATCTCTATATAGTGGAAATAAATTTATCAGTAATATTTCGTTCCTTCTTATAGACCGTCCCTGTACTCCAAACTTTGTAGGGATATTGGGAACCAATTGGTTAAGAGATAATGCCGTTCGAATTTGCTATAAAAACAAAGAAATAAAAATTAACGATCATAAAATACCTTTTGAACTAAAAGATTCTATTGAAATAACTTCCCGATTCATTCAAGACAAGGATCCTAATTTTAAACTATACCCTCTATCCAAGCAAATTATTGCCCCGTTATTGCAACAAATAATTAAATTAAAGATGTCAAAAGACAATTCTAAAATCCTAAACGGAAAAGACATATTAATTAATCCTTTAATTGATTCTAAAGGAAATTTGATCATCGGAAGATCACTCTCTACCATAAACTCTCAGGGTCATACATTTGCACTCTGTATTAATTTAACAGAAAATGAACTAACTTTGGACCCTAGTTACACTCTTGCTCACGCAGAATTAATGGATGATGACGCTTTAGTTGCATTATCATTCACCAAAAATATTCATGACAAAATAGTACATATACATGGTAAGGAAGAGGAATCAGAGAAGACGACTACGTCCATGATAAAGAATGCTTTAGAACGATCAAAGTGTCCTGAGCATCTTAAAGGCGAAGTTAAGAAATTATTAACTAAGTATGCCACTGTTTTAGCAAGAAAAACAGATAAACTAGGACTGTGTAATATATATAAACCCACTATTCCACTAGACACAGACAAGCCTGTGTATACAAAACAGTATCCTACCCCTTATAAAATGAGACAAGTATTAGATCAGTTTGTAGAGGATCTAATAAAACAAGGAATAATAACTAATTCAACTTCACCCTATAATTCACCCACTCTTATGGTTAAAAAGAAAGACGGAGGCTGGCGAATGGTAGTTGACTTCAGAAAACTGAATGACCACGTCATAACGGATCCCCATCCGTTGCCTCGTATTCACCAAATCTTCAAAGAATTAGGCAAGGCTAAGTATTTCACAGCTCTTGACCTTTTACATGGATTTTATAATTTAGAAATACATCCTGATGAACGACATAAAACTGCTTTCTCTACACCCTCTGGACATTATGAATTTATTCAACTCCCGATGGGATTAAAAAACTCTCCTAGTATTTTCCAACGTATGATGAATCTAGTATTAGACGGATGTTTAGGTAATTATGCCTTCATCTATATTGATGATATAGTCGTGTACTCTCCTGATGCCATTTCACATGTAACTCATCTTAATAATGTTTTTGATAGGCTAAAACAATCAGGTCTGAGAGTAAAATTTTCAAAATGCCAATTCTTCTTGAATGAAATAGAATATCTTGGTTTCCTAATCAGTAATAAAGGAATTCGTATTACCTAAGAAAAACTAAAAGCAGTTAGAGAACTCCCAACACCAGTTGATGTTAAAAGTGTACAAGCCTTTTTGGGTTTGACTGGATATTTTAGAGCCCATATAGAAAACTATGCTGTACTAGCAAAACCCCTACATAATTTATTAAAAAAGGATTGTAAATTTAAATGGACTGATGAAGAAGAAAATGCTGTGCAAAGTTTAAAGCAATGTTTAATGACAGCACCTGTTTTGGCATTTCCTGATTTCAGTAGAGAATTTATTCTGACAACCAATGCATCCAATATTGCTATTGGTGCAGTTTTAACCCAAAAAAGTGGAAAACATGAAAATTTAATAGGATGCGTATCAAGGTCCCTAAATACTACAGAAAGTAATTATCCTAATACCGATCGTGAGATTCTTGCAGTATTCTACGGAGTACAGAAATTTAGGTCTTTCCTTTGGGGTTATCCCTTCATTATTAAAACTGACCATATAGCAATTCCTTTTCTAAGTAAACAACGACACAATGATAGTCAAAGAGCCATTAAGTGGTTCACCACTTTAAATGAATTTAATTATAAAGTGGAATATAAAAAAGGAAAAAATATCCCCCATGCTGATGCACTGTCTAGATATCCTCCCATTAATAAAATATGCAACTACCTAACCCCTGCTTTCTTTAGTGAAGAAATCACTCCCTACATTCCTTTAGAAATTATCTTACAATATTTAATGAGAATACCTAAACAAGAGTGGCCAAAAGGTAAACGTTTCTTTACGAAAGAAAGACTTTTATATAAAGAAACAGAAAGAGGAAGTAAATTATGGATTCCTCCTAATCTCCAAAATTATATTATTAAACTATATCATGAACCCCCTGCCGTAGGACACCCGGGTGAAGATAGAACTCTCTTTGCATTAAAAGAAAATTTCTATTGGATAAATATGGACAAAGATGTATCAGAATTCATAAGAAATTGCGATACTTGTCAACGATACAAAATATATAAGCATAATTCTCCAATGTACCCCATGCCGATACCCAACAAATGTTTCGAGGAAGTAAGCCTCGATATTGTGGGGCCTGTTCCCCAGAGCTCCTCAGAAAATAAATATATTTTAGTGATTCAAGACAGATTGTCACGATGGATTTCATTTATACCCCTCTCCAATGCTGGAGCAGATTCTGTTACCAAAGCATTTTTAAATCATTGGGTATGTCAGTTTGGAGCCCCTAAAATAATTCTTACCGACAGAGGTACCAACTTTTTATCCGCCATATTTAAAGAATTGGCCACTGCCCTTGGAAGCAATGCACGCACTACAACGGCATATCATCCACAGGCCAACGGTCAGAATGAACGTTCACATAAGGAATTACATGAATATATTGCTATGTATCTAGATTCCAACAACAGGACCAAATGGGATCAACTAATAAAATTAGCAGCATGGGTACATAACTCAAATAAACACGAAGCTATACAAATGTCACCATATGAATTAGTCACAGGACAAAAACCTAATATAAATTGGGTACCTTGGGACTTTTCTGATACAGAAAATTATGAAAACATTAAAGATTTTATTAACACAAAAAATGCTTCTTTAGATAAGTTGAGAGAAAAAGCCAGATACATAATTGAAAAACGTCAGCAAGCTTATTTAAGTAGACTAAACAGTAAAGCAAAAATTCCCTCCTTTAAAATAAATGATTTAGTGTTACTTCGTTCTCACAACGTCCTTACTTATGTCGGACGTAAATGGTCAGTTAAATACAAAGGACCATATGTAATAACTCAAATAATAAATAAGGTATCTTATCGTATAAAGGATCCATATACCAGATGGAATGATATAGTCCACTCAAGTTATTTGCGTCCTTACTCATCTTCAAGTACCATCACTGATGTAAATACCCCAGATAATAACGATTCTATCCAAAATAATCTGCCCACTCAAGTATATGATTCAGAATTCCAACCTTATGAAGGTATAGAAGTTACCAACTCTCCTGATGTAAGTATTTCTATTCCAACCACCAAGGATCAAAATATTTCAAACACAGAGGACCAATTAATAGAACAAGAAACTATAAATGAATCAACCAACTTATCTCCACCACGATATAATCCGATGGTTCAAATCCAGCCTATTACCCCTATAAGGAAGATCCCCATCTCCAAGGAAATAAATAATCAATCAACCCCTATTCAAGAAGATGTGATCCCCTCTTCTGTTCCCCAGAGACCTTCCTTCATAGAACGCGCGAAACAATTTTATAAAGGCACACAAGACTTCTTCGAAAAATTAACAGAAGCCATTGGTGAAGATTTTACTGATCCTGATCCCTCATTGCGAAAAACCTTTGCTCCAGAAAATTGGAGTACACCTATCAAAACTCATAAGCGTCAGCCTTACGGACCCCGAGCACTACAAGGATTAGATTCCTGAAACATTCTAGAAGGCCATACACGACAAGCCAGTGGTCAGAACGACAAGGTCAAGGAGTTGTTGGAACAACAAAGGGAACAGCGTCAACAGCTGTTGGACAATAAACGTAAGGCCGACGATCTGAATTTATCAGCCGACACATCTTTAGAAGACATAATAGATAATACTACAAATACTGAAGATCAAATAACATGAATATTTTGAAATATCTATATACCATTACCCTATATAGCAGTTTATGCCAAATGTTAACTATTGTAGAACTCCCAAATGATAAAGGCATAACAACTTCTTCCAAACAATCTAATAGTTTCTCCTCCATAAGAAACTTTGTCGCAAATAAAGGAATAACCTTCTCAGAGAAATTTCGTGTGTGTATACCGCATTCTAAGTGGACAATAGAGAGATTAACCTCTATTGGAATATTCCAATCAAAAACTAACACTCTTATTGATAATTTAGTTCGATATTTAATATCTATTTCAACTCCAGCATATGGACAACAAGTACCAAACGTTGCAAAAGCTTTACAATCTGCCATAAATAAATTAACATTATTAAGCACCGCTTTCTACGATAAAGCCTTTATTTATGCCCGCCTTCCATCACATTCCTTCTCTTATTTTAATATAGACCAACTTGAGAAAAAACTGAAGGAAATCCCTAATAATAATAACCCTAATTTTGAAGAAAAATGTATTTTAATATCTCCTCTAAAACCCGACACCATATTTGCAAACATCGAAACCATAGTCCTAGAAGTCCTAGCAATGAATGCCACCACCAGGGAAGGAATGTCTAATGGCGTATATGAATCATTGACCATGTCAATGACTTCTCAAATAAATACTTTAAATTTAATTTTACATACTGTAATAAATGACATAGAAAACCGGAATGATTTAAAATTCCCACAAAACTTAATCAGCCCCAATAATATACGATCAGCTCTTGATACTTTCATTAACGTAGAAAAAAGTGTATTGACCACAGCAGAAACCATCAATATAGTTCATACTAATCCTTTATCAATCGGTGTATTTCATGGTTGTCATACTAATTCTAGTTCTGTTCTGCCCAACACTTGTGTTTTCCATTCATTAATTGTAATCCCCATAATTACAGAATCTTCATTCTTTAATTTGTTCCAAATATATAACTTACCCATATCACAAGAAACTTATTTAGGAGAACCCAAATGGTAAAAGGTTTTTCTTCCTTTCTCGTATGTATTAGCTCATAACGATGAATATTTCGGATTAAATGAAAATCACCTACCTAACTGTATTCAATCGATAGATTTCTCGCTGTGTCAGATATGCAAATTTAAAGATATTCCCAATCACGTTTCAGATTTATGTACCGTAGCCATTTTACAGAATGACAATAAAAATAAAATAGAAAACTCCTGTAAATTAGAAAAAATAGACACCCCTAGAAGTGAATTCATTCGATTAGACCAAGATGAATTTGCTTTTGTAAATCCAAATAAAGGAAGTATCAACCAATATTGCAGCAATCAAGGAAATGGACCTACTCAAAACTTTTACGAATTACCCCATTCAGGAATTCTTAAATTTCACAATTCATGTAGATATACATTAGTAAATGGTCCTCTAAACGATATAATTCCAATTGTTGAAGTATCAGGCATAGAACTTAAGGCAATTACAGAAATAGTACAAGAAGAAATGCCTCGAAAAGTAATTCAAGATGTAAGCGAGATACAACTTCATTTCAGAGACTTTGGACATTTTTACCTGATAGGATTATCTTCTACATCGTTAATAATTTTTATCATTCTATTCTACTTTTGTTATGCAAAAATAAAAGTGATAATTGAAAAAAGACGAAACAGAAGAGAACAAATGCAAAATAATGTAGAGTCGATAGCATTAACTACACCCTCAAGAAGATTTTATCCTTCTTTAAGATTTGTTTAAAAATCAAAAATTATCCTCCATGCAACATTCGTGTGAAGCTTATTTCCGCTTACTACAAACATTGCACGGGAACAATTCCGTCCATATGCTAGTATACCCCCTCCTGACGTCGCCTTTCTCCTCCGTGTTCAGCTTGACAGATTCTCTTGGTACGCAACTCGGCTACAGCAACTTTCGTGTTACCCAATTCCCGTACCAGGTAACCTGCCA
>CAJPEX010004754.1:0-19752 GCA_905338405.1 Notodromas monacha | reverse complement strand
AAATATTGTTAGAGAAAGGTCATGCAAACCTGAAAAGTGTTGCATTGATTTTTTTTAAACTGTGAAACCTATGATTGTATATACACTTCTTGTAATTCCAATTTTAATTGAGAACATAATTTATTGTGATGATTTTCTTTTCTATTTATAAAGCTTATAAATATGTCACTGCCAGAATAATTAGCATAATTGAAGTTTCACATTCATGCAATACTGTGATGGTAAAAAAAAATTCAAAACCTCAATAAGCTAGGGTGAAAATTAGATATTTTCCCCATTAATGATGAAGAGAGCTATTTATTGACACTTGAGGGAATTAATTAATTTCAATGAAGATTTTCATATTGTTGTTTCAATTTTTCATATATATATATAGCTGGAATATGGGGAAGATGTTTGGCATGATGTTCTGGAAAAGGCTTCTCTGGCAAGAAACACTATTTTTTCCACACATCAAATCTACCCAGATTCAATCATAGGTGACATTGCTACTTCTTGTGCTGAACTCACTGGTTTTGGGTCCACAACAGATGACTTTTTTGAGTTTTTTGGTCGCTGTTTTGTGAGGTGAGGCAATGACAACTTCCCCACTTCATCACTAGCATTCACTTATTGGTATAGTTGTATAGTCACATGCTATGAGTACAGCATTGACCAGCACTTTGGAGTGTCCCCTTGTTATTTCTTGTTCTGTTGTGCTTAGCTAGTGCACAACTGCACTTGACATTCCATTGATACCCAGAATGCATTTCTACATCATTCTGATGTTATTTGTTTGCTGTGCAAAAAAGTATGTCAACACCGATCGAAATTGGTTGCTACACTTTCCTTGACCTCATCTATACAAATCTATAAATACACCGGGTATCTTCTATCTTGGAGTAAGTTAACTGTTACCAGACTTTGGTGCAAAACCTTGTTATTATTGCTCTGCTCTACAAAGTGTTATCAATTTATCTGTGCTGTGTATACAAATTAATAAAGACACTTCCTTAAAATTTCATCTGATCAGAGTCTAATTTGTACTCCTCAAAAGCATGCAGAAAACAATCTAAATCTCCAAAACACAAGTCTATATTTTGGTTGAACAATTTAATAACCATGAAGAAATTTGTCTGGTTACCAGCAATTTCAAGATCAAGGATTTCACTTTTCCTTGCAAATTTAGGACCACAAGGTTAATGTTTTAAAGTTTCTGAAAGTCATAGAAAATTATCATCAGCAAGGCAGGCAAAAGTTGTATGTTATTTCAAGAAACATTTTCTGCATGTATTCATAAGTGCAAAAGTCTCTTCGGTTTGCCAATTTGTTATAGCTATCACTTTTATCTGAGGTAGGAACATGTATGACTTGCACAATATATAACCTCTGAAATGTTCTTCATGAAGAAAAGGTGGCTAAACAGTATTCAGTTGAAAATTTTAGCACAGTTTTATTTTCATTTTTGAGGGGCAATAAACATTTTACTCACATCTTTCACACTTTCAAAAGGTTTTGGAGTCATTATGGGTATGACAAATTTGTCCGTGCAAGTGGCAGAACATTCAGGGACTTCTTGCAAGGCATTGACAACATTCATCATCAAATGAGGTTTGGGTATCCAAAGATGATCAGTCCATCCATGTTTGTCACTCAAGAGCATGCTGGTGGAGCTCTTCTGCATTACAAGTATGTAAAAATATGTAGTATTGGATGCATACCAACTGGCTATAACTTGAATGCACAATTGCAGCATATTTAAACAGTTTTGTTTTCTAAAACTTGAAGTTTATACAGAAACAAATTTTATTAAAAATCTTTTTGGGCTGATGTATAATTTTTGAAAAAAAGGAGAACCAATTAAAAAAGTTATTCACAAGGAGAACCAATTAAGGAAAAGTTATACATTAGCATTGAAGTCTAAGGGAAAATGTGACTCAACTTAGGGAGATTCCAACATCAGGACACTCTTGATTTAGCAATGATGTCCACATCTTGAGGGCTCACTGTATTTAAAACCTGATGCAGGCAATCATGTAATCCAGCATCCGTTACAGCGTGTGACTGCTGAAGCCAATTTTTTCTCAATACTGTTCAGTTTTCCAAACAATGCTGAAAATGTGAGGAAGCCAGAAGATCAAAGCATAATTGATTATTGACAGGTGTCATGTGAAAAAGCATTTACCAATTACAATAATAATTAGGAAAAATATTGTTGTAACAAACTATTATCCAGTGTGATAAACTTATTGTTCTGTGAACCCCAAGAGTTTTTTGAATGAATGAATGAACAGAAAGCTTCATTTTTTGCATTTCAGCATTCACGAGGTTCAATCAACATTCCCACATCAAAACCCCCTCCCCACCCAACCCAAATCCATTCAATCACTTCAGAATGGGAAACAGGAAAAAAAAGATGCACAGGGATACCAGAATAAAAGCAAATACATCCTACAATATGTTCAACACTGTGCAACTGATGTTTATGTTTACATCACCTTTTCCCCCTCACATTGGAAGCAAATTATCAGTAACAAGAATTTCAGCATAACCCAGAATTATTGCAATTGCACCACAGTTACTGAACCCAGTTTAAAGCACATGGTCTTCACTCTTCAGCCTGTCCCCAGATGAGGTTTAGTTGAATGAACAGTTTAGAGAGAATCTTTGATGAGAAATCATATAAGGCCAACAGTTTATCTTAATTGATCCTCTATGATTTCAGAAAGGGTCTCTTCATTGAATTTCAATACTTGTACATCTTTCTTAAGCTCATTTCCATCAGTATGTGTTGTGCCTAGAATGAGAGGCTACACACAATTGTAAGCTAACAGTCAAATAACTCCAAATTTTAGAGTTGGGTGCCCCAGCTAGGTCACTGAGTAAGCACCTGAGTTGAATGGATGGTTGTTGTGGAAGTGGTCAGGTCAAATATTTGTTCAGACCAGAGGACCAGGGACATCAGTTATAGGATGGTATGGGCACAATCCACACAAAGTTGCTGCTCACTTTTTGAGGAACTGACTGGTGTGGAAAAATAAAGCAAACTCCAGAGAAATCGCTATCCACAAATTTATTCACAAGACATATATGGTGAATTTACAGTTTCCAACAAAGAGCAAGCTTAAGAGATTATTTCAATCAAGCATGTGTGCAAATGGTTTGCCTGTAATACAAATGACAAATACATGATCAAATTGTAAACAGGGCAGTACAAAGTATACATCAGAATACATTCCCCACAATTGGGGAGCAACTCAGAACCACCCTTCCCAAAACAGAGCTCAGAGATGACTGGTTCTAAACCAGGAAGAAATCCTGAGTCAAGAAAAAGGGGGTGGAAGGACAGGAAGCCAGATCCCCTTAGCAGCCTTCAAAAGAACTGTGAAAACAAGCTTAAGTGTCAGCAGCTGCATAGCAGCTGCCTGGGACCCCTCCCTTCTCAATTTCCTTCAACAAGGGGAAGTCAAGGCTAAGATGGCTGACTCAAAGGTGCCAGCCTTGTCAACTTGGCATTACTGTTGCTAACCAATAAAACATAAATGCCTTGAATTGGGAATTCCCACCTCAGCAAGAATAAAACCAGGACAAAAAATACAGATCAATGGTCAAGGTCTACTAAATTCACAGATAAGACTCTTGACAAACAATGCACAAAGAACTGGCTTCACTCCATCCCTCAACAGCATGAATCTAGTGCTGGACAAATAGTTTCCCCAATGTCAATCTTGGAATCATGGAATAATAGGGGATGAAATTTCAACCCAAAGATTTGCAGGTCAACGTCAACTCAAGAATTTTTGTCCATGTTGACCCAAGGGTCCTTGCCTGTGGCGCCGAGCGAGAATCCTTGCTCCGTCATGCTGGCCTCACAAAATAGAGGTTGCAGCTTTGACAAGTATGGAATGCTGGGCATAAAGAAGAGAAGGTGCTCTGGAAATGCACCAATCAAAGTATTTATGCTGCAGGAATTACACCATTTTTTAGACACCTTTGAAAATTGGATGAATTTTTTACTAAAGTGCCATGAATTTGTCAGAAGAGCCACATGCAGTATCATGCATCAAGAGGATGTTAGATAATGCAAATAGTAATGGTTTAGTATTGCCATTTGTGAAATTGTTTCTTATCTTGTCATCAACAAAACTTTGTGTCTGCATGTGTAAACAGTAAAATCTTGTTACAACAAACTCCTGGGGACCTGAAGAAAAATTTGTTATGAAAAAAATTTGCTGTATGGAGATTAATGATTTTTAGCACATTTCAGAGTGCAATTTTATTGGAAATGGGGAATACATACTTTGAAATGCTTCTAAAATACAGAATTCAAGATCTAGCAAGATTAATGATTACTTCTGATGAAATGAAGAGAAATCCATTAATATCAGAAGTACTCTCCTTTAAATAAACAAACATTTGTACTGGAGTATTGCTGGTCATGAAAAATTAAAACAAAATTACATTTGGTAAGCATGCTTCCTTTCCTTCTCAATCAACTTATCCACCTATGGCTCTTTCTAAAATAGAGGAACATTCTTCTAAAATATTGTTTATTTGAAAATTGCATCTTCTAAAATGGATCAGCTGAAGGATTTCAAAAAATATTTCCCGTTGGGTATTTTTTGGATAGCAAGTTTTCTTTGCATAAAGATTTTTTATGAAGTTGTTAGGCTGCATTTTTTAAATTTTTTCAACAATTTATTTCATTTCTTGAGTAATCCCTATATGGGCTGTGCACAGAATCATGTCAAAAAAGTCATTATAATGGGATTACAGCCTAAAATTACTTTGTTATAATGAAATTTTTATAACAGTGTGCCTATGGGAAACTGCCAGGACCAAGAAAAAAATTCTTTATAACAAGCTTCGTTGTAACTGAATTCTATACTGCATATATATATATATATAGATCCAAACGCCCAGGTTTCTCCACTTACGTCATGGGCCAATTATCCCAAGTGGGGTCGGATTTCTACGACATGGACCTGGACATAGAAATCAAGGAGATGTCCAGCAGCAGTGACCAGACCCTCACGTCAGCCACACACACCACAGTTTTCTCGTTGCGATTCGAAAACACTGCCTTTGTGGAGAACCTTCAGCAGCAGTTGATGCGAGAAAAGGCCGTGGGGAAAATGCCGGCAGTCAAAAGCGGGCTTTTCCTGAATCTGTTCCCGTTCTGCGTCATTTTCGACCGGGACATGATCATCATTGATGCTGGGATCAAATTGGTGGAGTTGATTGGGACTGATGATTTTGTGGGCAACAAGTTTGGACGGTATCTCACCATTCGGAGGCCGAAAATGGAAGGAGTCTATGAGGAGGGGAGTGCATATATTTTGTTTTTCTACTATTGCTGGAAGCTGTCAAAATTGTGAATTCAAACTGTGCAGGGAGAACGTTTTATTTCAATTTTTTGATTTTGTCCAGAAAAAAACTGTGTTCAATTTTGGTTTCAAACAATGTGAAGACCGTATTTTGGTTTGTATTTACGCAGTATAAGCACATAAAAGAGACCCCAAGATGTGGACATAATTGGTGCATCAAGAGTGTCCCCAAGTTGAAATGTCCCCAAGTCAAGTCTCATTTTCCCTTGGACTTACATTATATAATTTTAATTGGTGTTTTATTGACAAAATACTCACCATAATTCCATGAAAATAAAAATTGTCTCCCAATTGAAATTGATTCAATAAATATATTTCAACGCAATATGGACTTTTGGAGAATTGAATACTGATACCTCTGAACAGTACATAGAAATGTCCAATTGAAATTGATTCAATAAATATATTTCAACGCAATATGTACTTTTGGAGAATTGAATACTGATACCTCTGAACAGTACATAGAAATGTTGGCATTCTCTGTGAAAATAACATTCAAGTGAAAAAGAGAGAAGTCCCTCTTTGCTGGAGGTAATTTGTTAAAATTAGCTAAATGGATGGTAAATTGGTGAGAGAAATGCCCAAGAACTTTTGTTACATCAATTTTATTGTTGCAAATATCAGTTTCTTGTAATTTGGCCTGAAACTTTTTGCAATTTGATCAAAAAATGTCCCAATGTTGAGTCAGTGTTGTCCTCATGCCAGGCCTTTTTATTACCTTTTTATGAAAAGATAAGTGATGTCTCTTTGTCAAATTATTTGCATGCCAATGTGTCCACATTTTGTGGTCTCATATTGTACATATTTGTGGTTGCGTTGAAAAAAATTATTTTCCTTGTTTTTTGGTGTTATTGAATATTGGCAGGTCTGATCATCTGATGTGGAAATGTTTTATACATAGTCATCAATTTTGAGAATCTCATTACAACAACTTTTTCAGCATAGCAAACTTTTTCTGAAGTATCCCAAAAGTCTGTTTGTTATGAGATTGAACTGTATTCATTGTATATTTATTTCAATAAGCCTCAATTTTCATTCAGGAATAGAAAGAATTTTTAAAGATATTTCAACAATTGAGGGAAAGGATTTCATCAATTTCATACCAGGCTTGACATTAAACAGTCCATTCACTTAAAAGTATATACTGTACAGACCATTATTTATTGTAAATTTTATTTGGAACAATTTCAGGAATGCTTTGAATGTATGTACTCTCAATATAACCACCAAAATAAGTCATAGAATTTGTGTAGTTTCCAGTAGAAAACATTGCAAATGTAACAGTGTTTTTCATGAAATTGAAGTAGTTCAGATGACAATAAGTCTTGCTCACAACAACTTTCTGAATTTCTCAAACCTTAAATTCAGGAAAATGAAAAACTAGTCTCTTATTTTCTGTTTGTAGTCCTCAATTTTTGGAAAAATTTCAAACTTTGAATTAAAATTTGATTGACTTTGAGCATTTTTTGACAAACAACTTTAGTTTTTCTCCGAATGTGTTGTTGTGCGAGTCTTTTGTTATAAGCAGGAATGACTCACTGCATAGATTTCAGCAACAACAAAAATTGGGTATATCCTCATTTTGAGCACCAATATTTTCCATGAAATATGCAGTTTTATAAATTTGTTTTCTGCAGATATCCCAGTTGCAGAACGTATTTTTTGAGATACAAGTCTCAAAGAAAGGTTCAGTGACAAATAGCGCCATTGACGAAATGACCAACGGCCAGTTGCCCGGATCCACCACAAATGCCAATGTGTCAACTGCTGAGGAAGAAGAGGTTTCCCAATTTCCCTCAGAACGTAGGGGATCAGTGACCAATAAGCCTCTATTACTCAGAGGAAGGATGAATGTCATGCCTGAATGGGGCTGTTTGGCCTTCATTTGCATGCCTTTGTGAGTTGCTTTTCAAAAAGTTGACATTCATTTTCAAAATGAATGATTTTTTTGGTTCACCCACAAAAGAGGAAAAAATTTGAAAGGGTAAAAAGTGAGGAAATAATAAGGTTGACCCTAATGATTTCCCCCTTAATTTGCTGCCAGTTCAAGTGTTAATGATTAATTCAAAATTTGTTTCAGTCTCAATTAAAATAATAATAATGTTCTTGGTCAATGAGGTAACATGAAATTCAGTTTCATTGTCTCTATATTGCAAAAAACTAAATTAAATTGTCTCATCCATTACATGAAACTACTTTTCACTGTTTTATAATGACATGAAACTAAAGTAAATGGTTATCTTCAAACAAATAATTTTGTTTGGCTCAATTACATGAAACTTATTTTTATTGTGTTATCCAAAAACTATAATTTAAAAGTTAGTGGTCAACAATGATCAGTCGTTGATAACTTACTTTCTATAATTAGTGGAATAGGGGATAGGAGATTTAAATCATTTTTCGCAACTTTCAAAGGAAACACAAAAGTTACTCCGTGAGAGTATTTCAAATATTTATTTATTATATCTTCACACACAGTCAATACAATACAATACTACAAAGCAAAGTGGTGTGGATTCGGCGTTTGCTCAGAGTCTGGTGCAGTATACTTAACGCAACATAAAATGCACCTGTATATATAGCTTTGGCCGGTCAAGGTCAAAGAATGCGCATAGAAACCAATTTGGATTGGGGACATCACACTTTGTTTATTCAAAGGAAGGAAGAGTGAACGCGGTTGGGAAAGTATTCTGTCAACAACGGGATTGCGAAATATAATTGCTAGCGCACCAGGCAAAGCCAAGCTTAGCAGAAATACATTAGCTTAAAAGGGTTGTGCAGAAAGTGAAGGGTGTTGTGGTTGCTAATATGACTACAATTGTCTTAATTTTCACATAGAACTAATTTAAATTTTCTTCATTTCATAAAATTAATTTTATTTCTCTCAATTATTACCTGGAACTAACTTTGATTGTCTCAATTGCATAAAACTAATTTTCATTGTCTCAAATGAAATGACAGCATTGAAATATTTTGGACAACCATTCATAGTCAAATTTTAAAAAGCTTGGTATGTCTGCCATTTATGTTCAAAAAAACTCAAGTGGGAATCTTCATTTTCTTAAACTGGTTATGCATTGTCAAGCATGACAACTGGTATTTCTAAACCATCTGAAGAGTTTCAAAAGCAACCTCTTTTACTCTTGAAAATGTTGTGATTAGATTTCTTTATAACTTACTCAAATTCTTGGATACCTTTTTCTGCAAAAGGCAAAATCAATAATCTGAAATATTTATACTGTAGTAACATATATATCAGAGCATTTCTTTTGCAGTGTATTGATTCTTTTTTTCAATTCATCATTGCTGATGAATCTTCATAAAAATATCCAAGTGTCTCAGAATGGAGTCCATTGGTATAAAAATTCTCAGGCAATTTCTGCTTGAATGCTGAGGTGAACAAATGCTATAGATGATGCGGCTCTAGAAATATTTGGTGATATATGGAGAAATCAGATAAATCTCTAATAATTTTGTGCAGAAAAGTTGCCCATGTCAAGCCTGCATAATCAAAGAAAATACATCCCAAATAACCAGAGAATTGCCTCAAGTCTTTCATTGATCTCATATATACAGTTTTTAAAGTGCTTTCTGATGAAAAACAGGGATACACCATGAATTTAAAGTTGTATAATGACACAAATGTTGACATATATGTCATTTATCTTCAGGCCACATTTATCATAATTCCACCAGTAAATCCATTTTTCACATATGCTCACAATCATGCAGTTAATATTTCTTGTTTTTCTATATATTTTCAGAATCAGCAGCTTGGATGAACTCCAGCAGTTGGGTTTGTTTCTCACAGATCTGAGCATGCATGACTTGAGCAGGGAAATGGTTCTGGCAGGGTGGCAACACAATGCCAAGTGAGTACTCTTGAAAATTACCATTGTGCCCTTTCTCCAGGAATTATCCTCCAGACATGTGTATCAATTATTGGGACATTTTGCAAGTATTGGTCAATCAGGAATCCTTTTATTTGAGCACAGAAAATGTATAATAAGATGCAAGTGCCTAACCTTCAGTTTATAAAAAAAAATAACTTATTGTGGCAGAATGAAAACTCTGTTTTTGGCATATGGACCAGAATAAGTTTTTGTTTGTATCACCTCTGAATTGAAATTGAATTGAAGTTGGAAAGTTGTGCTTAACATCAAAAACCAACATAAGAATATTTTTTTTGCAGCCTTTTTTCATAGCAATTTGTGATTGCCATGCAAAACAAATCCAGGCACTTTCATAATTTTTTAACCCTTTTAGTGCCTACCTATTATAAAGCATCAGAAATCTCTTCAAACTTTTATATCTAAAGTAGCAACTATTATTATTGCATTCTGAACTATTTATTCATTTTTTTAGCTTATTAAAATTTCATTCTCAAAAGGTTTCAGAGTCACTTGAGCTGAATCTGTTTCAGCCATAAAGCTGGTTATTTGAAATTGATGGTGATCAGAAATGCATGGAATTAAGTTTGCATCCAAGATTATTGTGCTGTTGATGCACTTCCATGCAGTGCTTGAAAATTTGAAAATTACCTTTTCAATGTTTGATGCAAATGTATGGATTATAAAATGAGATCAATAAAGAGATTAACTACACAAAATCTCAAATTTCATGAGTGATTTGATTTGAAACTCATTTTGCTGTGAAATAATTTCTCAGGATATGTGTTTGTGAGTGGATGATTTTCAGGAAAAAAAAACATGCATGGAAAAAGCCACAGAGTTGAAGATCATTTGTGTGGATATTTTTTACACTTTTAAATTGATAGAGGAGATAGAAGATAACATGCATCAATGTGCATATTGAGGCATCAGCAGCATATTTCTTGCCCTGATTTGGTCTTCTTTATAAAAAGTTCTGTCCTTTGCTTTTTAGTCTTACTTGAAAAACATGGTTTTTTAGATTAATTTTTTAATCTACTATAATTATTATGAAGATTCTTTAAGATTCACACTTTAGTAACCTTCTTGAAAGTCGACAAAGTTTGTCTGAAACTTAAAGTTAATGAAGTACTACAACTCAGTAAATAAAAAAGATAAGAGAAAAATAAAATTTCAAACCTTCACACATTTGAGAAGCAAGAAGAAAGAAGTCAGAGACTGGAGGAAAGCTTGAACTTGCTTGACCAGTGGAAACAGAGAGGAGATGAATTGCTGTATTCCATGATCCCACAAACTGTGGCAGAAAAACTGAGGGTTGGAGGGGATTCCATATCCACCTGTCAGGTGAGAATAAGGAAAATGTATCAGGGGTTTTCCCAAAAGTCCTTGCAGTTCTTAAATCATTTTTATTCCTTGCAAGTGATTGAATTGAATTGAGCAGCAAGCTTTGAAAAATTACATGATTTTTTTTTATTTGGCCCATAATGGCATGAAAACGCCCTCCCAATGCATTTTGAAACGTCCAAATTATTTGCTGGGCATTCAGTTTTTTCTGAGAATTTTCTTCAAGTTTAAGCTTATTTTCATAATGAGAACTTTTCAATTTTTTGGCAATTTTCAAATACAAAATATAAAAAAATTTATTTTGTGTAGAAATCTTCAAATTTTCACATCAAGTGGATGATGAGTCTCCCATTTTTCAGCAGGGGATTTTGATAACTTAAAAAACATTCTGGAAAGGATGCAATGTTTTCTATAGAAAAATTTTAAATAAGTTTCAGAATTAAATTTTATTCCAGATTTTTCTGGGCTGATATAAAAATGATAGGAAATTTTCTTGCCTTTATTCCAAAAAAAATGAAATTCTAAGATTTGGAGATAAATTTTTATCTGAATCAAATCTCATCTGTAATTAGCAGCAAATTTTTTTTTTGTGATTTGCAAGACTTATCAGAAACTCTTCAGAGGTCTTTAATTTTTCTGTCCCCACTTTTGAAGATCCTCATTATATGACCAATATAATAGTCTTTTCGTGACGTCAATTTTCACATGACAAATGTCAATTTTCTTCATCTGCGTGTGGAACTTGAGTCACGCGAAATTTGACAAACCAGCTGTCTGATTTATTTATGAATCATAGCGTGACTATAGTTTAGGCCTCATGGATATTATTATTCAGCTGCTGAAAAATGGAGTCGAACAGCGCAAAAAAATTGTTCAAGTGCTGTTGCCTTATTTATATACTAATATACTGATTTATTCCCTTGTTTTGAATATTCAGTCGATTGAAGAGGTCACGGTTATATTTTCCGAGCTCATAATGGCAAATCAGGATTCTATGGCTCCTATGGAAATTGTCACTTGCATGAATGCTGTTTTCTCTGCTTTTGATGCCATTATGGATCGCCACGATGTGTACAAGGTATTGTGCATTTTTGCCTAATTTATTCCTGATTCCATTTGATGCTTGAATCATAAATGAATTGCTCATGTTTTTTCTTGAGTATCATTAAAATTTTCAAAATATTTTTTGAACGAAATGGTTTCTTTAAACAGGATTTTTCTATAATGATGAAAATAATGTGGAGAAATGATTGATTATTTATTTTGAATTACTTTCTTCCCTTTTTTGGCAGTCTTGAATGAAATTTAATGTTGAGGTCTTTCCAGTACAGCCACAGTTTTATTTGAGTATCATTATGACTTTTTCCATTATTGCTGTTATGATGAAAATATATTTAAGACAAAAGAATTTCTTTTAACAAGATTTTCCTATATTTAAAATATGAAGAAATGATTGAAGATTTATTTTGAATTACTTTCTTTCCTTTTTTAACAGTCTTGAATGAAATTTAATGTTGAGGTCTCTCAGCTAGTACAGCCACAATTTTATTTTAATATCATTATGATTTTCTCCATTATTTCTGTTATGATGAAAATATATTTTATATAAAACTATTTATTTTAAAAAGATTTTCCTATATTTAAAATTTGAAGAAATGATTGAAGATTTATTTGGAATGACTCTTTCCTTTTTGGTAGAGTCATCTTGAATCAAATTCATTGCTGAGGCATTTCCAGTAGAACCAGAATTTTATTTGAGTAACATTATAATTTTCTTCATTCCTGTTATGATGAAAGTATTTTTAAAGGCAAAAAACACATTTTTATTTTTTTTTAAATGCCCCTATATGAATTAAAATATAAAAAAATGATTGATATAGTTTATTTTAAATGACTCATCTTTCCCCTTTTGCTGATAGTGTTGAATCAAATTCACTTTTGAGGTCTTTCCAGTGCAGCCACAATTTTATTTGAGTATCATTATAATTTTCTTCATTGCTGTTATGATGAAAATATTTGTTGTACAAGGAGACTTTATTCTATAACAATATTTTCCTATATTAGAAATAGGAAAAACTTTATTATTATTTATTCAAAATAACTCCTTCCTTTCTTTTTTGTATTGTTTAAATCTGTAACTGTTTCTACTTTATTGTTTCCTGATTGAGAATAAAAATAGGACACCTGATAATATGCATATTTTGGGTGGTTTTTTTTTCAATAACAGGTGGAAACCATTGGTCAAATTTACATGTGCGTCTCAGGTGCTCCAGACCCAAACCCAAGACACGCCACCAGTTCAGCACGTGTCGCCATTGCCATGTTGAGGGACATGCACAGGATTAGGGCCAGCTCTGAAGCTTACAGCCAATGTACCATTCGCCTAGGTACTGATTCATTGTATAAAAAGAAAGGACAGAACTTTTTATAAAGAAGACCAAATCAGGGCAAGAAATATGCTGCTGATGCCTCAATATGCACATTGATGCATGTTATCTTCTATCTCCTCTATCAATTTAAAAGTGGAAAAAATAAGAGGCTTATTTTGTCAAGAAGATGTTAAAGAGTGTCTGCTGTGTACCTCTAAAGGTTTTTAAAATATGCCTGTGACTTCTGAAGACAGCTCAGAAGCTAATGTACAGCCAGTGTATTATTCACTAGGGTATTATACTGTACTGTAATATAGACCCAGGAAAACCTGAGGCATTTTGAGAAAGGGCGTCAGAAAGTTGCAGGGAAATGACCCATGAAGATATTCGTAAAGATCCTGTTTTTTGTAGCCTGTGAATAAGTGATGTGAAGCAGGCCCATCTCATGCTGACATGCTCCCAGAAAACTCAATATTCACTTGAAAAAAGACATGTGACAATTTGCAGTAGAATTACATGATCAAAAGTAACAGGGGTTTAACATGTAAAACGCGCGTCACAAAAAAATTTTGGGCCCTTCTGACCCAGGACAAAGAAATTAGGTTCAGTGAAAGAATGACACAAATAATTGGCCGTTTGCGGCCTGAGGTAGATCCTTACTCTTTGAGAGTATATTTGCAGTTTGATAAAAATGTCCAACACAGAATTCAAGCTTTGTTCAAGTGATGTTTGCATGCACACTTCAGGAACATGAATGATGGTGATGATGAGGGTTGAGATTCAGGTTCAGATCCATTCCAATGGAAATGAACCTGAAGGCCAGTTTCCTAGAGCTGGGTCCTGTGTTTCATGAAAATCCTTTTGATGAGGATTACTCATGATGTTTCATAATGGTTTGAGAATTATTCCATGAAGGTTTCATAACTTCATGGAATATTCATATTATATAACTTTTATTCTTGTGAGTTCTAGAGAACTCCAGTAGCTTCCAAGCAACATGGCGCGACCATGAGCAACATCTAGTTGCTTCACGGTGCAATCTTGTGTACTTTGGGTGACATCTAGTCAACCCACAACAAGATGTACAGTGATGTATTTGTATCCTATTTTTCACTATTAGTTTAAAAGTGGTAAAAATGAGAGAAATATTCAGGGAGTGTTAAAAAGTGTCTCTTTATATACCTCTTCAAAGGACTGAAGTCTTCAAAGAATACCAAGTAAAAAATACAGTTCTTTTATTCCTTAGTATGGACAGTAATGTGTGTTATCCTATTTTCCGTATCAATTTGAAAGTAGAAAAATAAGGGAAATACTGTATTGAAGTAAGTGTTCAAAAGTGTCTCTATATAACTCTTTATAAAGGTTCTCAAACCCTGTGAACTTTTGAAGCTTATATATACAGTCAGTACACCACTTATGTTGAGGTACAGTTTTGTATCGGAAAAAAGGACTGAACTCTTAGATATTAAAGAAGACCCCAAATTAGGACATGAAATATACTGGTGCCTCATTTACAGCAATGTATGTTATCCTATGTTTACTATATCTCAATTTAAAAGTACTGTATTAAAATCTGAGAAATATCAAGAGGATGCTATAAAAAGAGTTTCTGTGTATACCTCTTCAGAGTTTCTTAACCCCTTGATCATGCTGGTATGAGTGTTACCCAACTGGCTTCCATTTATTGTGCATTATTGTAATTTTATTTTGCTACAATAAATAAACAAAGCATCAAGGCAAAACATTATACAGTACACTAATTCTCTCAGTATACAGTACATATTTGCATATTTTCTATCAAAAGATAATAGGTGCCAGGAGCAGTGAAGCCTTGGTTTCTCAAAGTAACTGCTGGGGAACACTTTCAGACATGAAACTGGTCTTTTCTCAATGCCCCATGGACAAACTATATAGGTTTGCATTTCAAGATATTGTTGACTGCTGCAAAGAATGTATGAATTTATTGTGGTACTTGGTATTTCATTTAACATCAATTCCTTTTCAATGGATTTGATTTGAGCATGAGGTTGATACCTTTTTTGATACAATTTATTGGGTCAATTCAAGTGCTTTCATCAAAAACTAGCAGGATAAGTAATCCAATACAGTATTTAATACATTGCAAAAATAAACTTCATCTTCATCCATGTAACAGCAGGCTGACAGAGCTCATTGAAATGAACCTTGCATGCTTGTTTTCACAGGGATGAGCAGTGGTGCTGTGGTGGCAGGTGTGGTTGGCCTCAAGTTGCCAAGATACTGCATGTTTGGTGACACAGTCAACACAGCATCCAGAATGCAGTCATCTGGCTTGGTAACCTTGAATAATTCACCATCCATAATAATCCAAACATAAAAATTACCTGATTTATGTCTGCAATGTTTCTCTTCAACTATGATGCAAGGTTTAAATGTATTAAAGCAGAAAAAAAACACAGGAAGCTTCTGGAATCTGAGACAGGGAGGAGTGCAAGCTGGCTTAATTTATGAAAGTTTTGGGTATAATGAAAAACATGGGAAACTGTACAAACCTGTCAATAATTGGCATCTTGCCAATGGCACCATCTTATTTCAGGCGCAGTCTATTTTATGGCACCATCTTATATTTACAGTATTCTTGGAATTATTGAGTCAGTATAGGAAGCTTAATTATCCTCAGAAAGATTTTAAAATCATGGGACACATTTTATTTTTTCAAAAAATGTCCAAGGAAATTTCTGAAAGTTCCTGGAACAGTTGGAGATAACTCCTGCACAGAAGGAATATATCAGACCATTTGCATGATATGGTAAATTGTGTCACCTAAAAGATTTTTATCAAATAGCCTTTACAACATATAGTGCTTTGAATCTTTTTTTTAAAGCATGTTCTTTTCCAAACACAGGAGAAATGCCCAGGTTTTTTTCAATGAATAAAAATAATTCACCCAGTGCCATTCACAACTGTATGTTTTTTTAATATGGATTGAAAACCTCATCACAGGCAGAAGTAATCCACCTAATTAATGTCAAAATTTGAAATTTTCCATTCATTGCTGATTCAGGGTAAATATGTGATCTATAGATTGTGAGAGCATCACCCTTCAATGCATTCTTGGGTTCTCTGCCAACTTCACTGATTTGTGCTCTATTCTTGAAGAACATTCTGCATTCAAAGCAAAAGAAGTAGTTTATACTGATATATCCACCTGCTGGATTTGTGTCAAGTTGTATTTTCAACTTGATTGATTATACAGTAGTAAAATGTGATGCATAATCAAGCAAACTAGTAGTAGAGCGTCCGCAGTGAAATCTTTTCAAATCTTTTCAGAACCACGGTATTTCAAATACCGCGTTTTTTTTTCAAATAAAAAATTTTCAATCTCATTTCTAGCCAGGGAAGGTGCATCTATCAGAGCTGTGCAAGAAATTCCTGGAGGAAACAGAGTTCAATGTGGAATACCGAGGACTCATTACAGTGAAGGTATTCAAAATCTATTTCTGAAAATCCCCAGGAAAAAATGCATTCAAAAATTTAGATTATGTTGGTGTTGGTCTGGTACGCCATCCACAAAAAGGAAGTTTATATTGCATTCTATGATTTGTTTGCAATGTGCTACTGTAATCCATTCTTTGTTTTTTAGTTGATGTACAGTACTGTTCTTTCCTCACCTTCCATTGGTTCCTTTAACAAAAAACAATCCATTTTTCACTCTATGCATATATATGACAATTTAGATTTTTCTATTTACATGATGTCTCCAAGTTTTCTGTGCTGCTCTTTACAAAAAGGTAGAGCACAGATTCACTCCCTTCTATATATATACATATATAAAGGTTGCAATATAGCAACCTGAGAATTGAAAGCATAAAAGATATTTTAAGGAGCTTTTTCAGTCTTTTGTTACCTATTTAATGAACTTCATATTTACAAATACTGTAAGTATAGTAGTGGATCACTTTTTGGGCCAGTTTTTGTTCAAAACACTTGAATTGATGCTATAAAATTGTATCAACACATAGATCAATCTTTTGCTTACATCAAACCAATACCATGCATCTTTGAGAGAAAATTATGATCAACAAAGATTAAAATACATGCATAAATTAATCTTTACAGTCGGAAATGTTATTGACAAAGGTGAATTTATTTTACATCAGCATCAGAAAAATGATTCTTCTATGTATACAGTATTCATATTACTCTGCATTAACATGTCACCCAAAGTACTTTTAGTCTCATAACATAAAAAACTATAAGACATTTTTGATGTTATGGTTGACATTCACAAATAATCAGTGTTAATTGTCTTTTTCATTAAAGGGGAAAGGTGACCTGCGAACATATTGGCTCATCACACCAGATTTTGCCAATGGAGTGGATGAAACAACCACAAACCAATGAGCAGCACACTATTTGTCAGCATGAGAAACTGCAGGAAGAAAACCTCAACAAAGCAAACATTTCCTGTAGTTAACTTTTTGAACCAAATTGGATTTGAAGAAACATATAAGATAAATAGAGACAAGCCCAGGTGTTTTTGTGTCAACATTTGATTGTAGACAGTGGAAACACCATTCCTTTCTGCTGAATGTTCAAAAGTCTGATTTATGGTGTTGTGTATAATTCATGGAGTGTGATCAGGTGTGTAAAGCTGCATGTTGGAGAAAATATAGTTGCAGATATTCACTGATTATTTTTGTGATTTATTTCTGAAACAGCCTTCATCAACTGTCAGCATGAAGAATGTACAGTATAATCCTCCACAATACTGGACAATAAAATCTTATTACTGTACAATGCACTTGAGGGGAACTTTATCATCAGAAAAAGTTTGTTATAACAAGATTTTCAAAATTGATTGACTGCTGGGAAGCTTGTTTTACATTGTAACCCTGCATATATTCAAGATCTTAATTTTGTGGCCTTTTCAGATTTTTTCCCATTTTTGATGAAACAGTTGAAAAGAAATTCAAATGTAAATACAGTAACAAATCATTCAATTTGAATAACTGTCCCTTCACGCTGGTAAACACATAGCAATTGTTTAGCTTTTCTAAGGGAGCCCTCAAATTGTCCACTATTATAGGTACATTTGTATAAGGTCAATTGCAAAAATTAGCAAAAGAAAATGAACACATCCCAGAAGATAGAGACCAAAAAATAATCACAATTCTTCTTTCACAGCAGCATTTTAGAGAGAATATTGCCTTTTATTATCAAAACTTATTGTGCAGCATGAACAGAGAATTGTCATTCAAATTTTAAATGTACTGTACTGTATTCCTGATCCAACCATCAGTGACATCTACTGTACTCACTATCAAAATCATGCATTCCATGATTTCAAGGGAAGTTGAGACCCTATTTACCTCCAAAAGAATAAGTAGTCCTCAGTTGTCTATAAGTGTGTCCTGAAACACATTTAGAATACCCAGTTCTTGTTTCTGATTTTCCAGATTTACTTTCCCGAGGCCACATAGCAACAGTGAATTGCTCAACAAAAGCATGTAAACTGCAGTGTCTGGTCACCAGTCATTTACATTTTGACCATTGGTTTCATTTATTTTTCTTTTTAGTCATCAGCCTCCATCATGTAGGCCAAATCTATAGAAGAGCACCTGAGCACTTCTTTCACTACTCATTGTTGGTCTGGAGTTCTGGACAATCTCTTGGACATTTGAGAAATACAGATATTCCACCTTTCTAAGTGAGAAATACTGTACATACATTTAAAATACCCCAGCCATAAGAACTAAAACTACTTGTAAAATTCTATCTGGTAGGGATTTTAAAGTGAGTTTCGAGCTTACAGCAAAGAAGATGTTCAACTCAATTTCCTCATTATTTTGGTCAATACTTGGGCAACATAGGCTAACAAAGTTCAAAATAATTGAAAACATAATCACACACAGCATTGTTAATATAAATTATTGCTGATATTTTTGTCATCTCACCCAGAGGACAAACCTTCATTTCTGCACCAAAAAGCAGAAAACAAACATAAGTCTTTGACTTGGACCACCAACAATTTTGAAGAAAACCAACAACAAAACAAAATCCTGGGGATCTTCCTCAAATAACACAAATTTAAATTTGAAAAGAAACAAAACCACTCACTTCTTGGAAATAAGGGGAACACTCAGGTATAACGGTTTTCTTTTTTGGCCTCAAGGGACACAAATAATGACTTGAATCAAAATGGACCTCATCAACAATAACCGACACACTGATAATGGATTCAAGGAGGAGTGATAAAATTGGCAAACAATGGCACGCCAACCAGAGCCCATCCCAGGAAAAACACGTGGACAGCGACTGCGTCCAGCATTTTGCGACTGACCAGGTATTTGATGTTCTTGACCAGGTCCCAAATTGTCCCAGGCTCCAGGCAAAAGTCCTTTTTTTCCCCCACAAAAAACGGAAGAGACAATTTTAAAAAACCACACACAAACACACACGTTTAACTTCAAAGCCAGGTATGAAATGAATGACAGGAGTTATTGAAAAGGTCTTGAACTTTCAGATGAAATGACTTGAAAAAAAAAACTTTATACAGTACTTTTGGTCTTCTCATAGTTCTGGATATTTCCTAGATTTTTTTTCCTGCTTCTGGACTCGAGATTTCAATGTTTCAAAATACAGTGAGACCCCCACATGCCAACACCTTGACCTGCAGACAATTTGACATAGGGACACTTACTTTCCCATAACAAAATTAATAAAAAAGACCCTACATGAGGAAACTGACTCAACATAGGGAAATTTTGTGATAAAATTGCAAATACATTTCAGGCCAAATTA